>JAKSYS010000118.1:0-114256 GCA_022925895.1 Fragilaria crotonensis
AATATGCTGAATATGCTCGACCTAGACCCTATGCATAGACCTACTGTATGCAAATGTGAGTATTTTTTGCCTCATGTTTTGAACCTAGACGGTATGCATAGTAGAGATGTATGATGACAGAGATGTATGATATAGACTATAGACTATAGACTGCGAATCTTCCCAACATTTGGCGCATGCTGTCGGTGCGTCAATCCTGCGTGTGCGCCATATTCTCGGAATTGCTGAACCCAGGAAGGAACCAATGCGTGGAGCACACTATTCTCACACCATTTCCGACTGAAAGAATCTTTCGACTGAATCGCTGTCTCCGACACGAGTTGATCCGTCGATTTCTACCTCCTTTCTGGCATTCATCAGCTCTCATCGGTTGATCAGTTCATCACTAATTGTGTAATTGTGCAAACCGACCCTTCGATAGTCCCTATAGAAAGTAGACTAAACCATGGCTTCAGAGCCTTCGACTGCATCGCCGTCGTCGAAACAGCCATCCGCAACAGATGTCACGCGCCGCATGATTTGTGGCGGCATTGCCGGAATGATTGCCAAAACCGCGACGAATCCGCTGGATCGAATACGAATGTTGGCCCAAACAGGTGCCGGGAATAGCAACCCTACAGCCACTCACTTGTCAGCGTTCGGCCTGTACCGCAATATCATCCAAACAGAAGGAATTCGGGGCTTGTGGGCTGGCAACGGTGCCAATTTGTTACGAGTATTTCCATCCAAGGCAATTGTTTTTGCATCCAATGACGTCTACAAATCATTGCTTCTTAAACTTTACCATTCCATCAACACAAATCCAAACACGGCCTACAACAACAATACCTCTCCTCCTCTGATTGTCAGTTTCGTCGCCGGGGGCATGAGTGGCATGTCCGCCACGGCCGTCACATATCCCTTGGACTTGGCACGTGGCAGAATTGCCGGCACACTGGCCAACACCACGGACAAAACGAAGCACTATTCTGGAATTCTCACGACTGTGGCTCTCACCGTCCGAGAGGAAGGCATCCGGGCACTTTGGCGCGGGGCTCTCCCCACACTCTTGGGAGCCATGCCCTATGAGGGAATCAAATTTGGTACTGTCGGAGTTTTGGAAGCCTACGTTGGACCGTGGCTCTCATCATCATCATCATCGCAAAACGACGGCCACAACAATGACGCAACAACCAACACGACGGCAAAGCCTTTGCGAAAAATGTTGTTTGGAGGAATGGGAGGTATCATGGCAGGTCTTCTCACCTATCCGAATGATACAGTCCGACGACTCTTGCAATTGCAAGGAAGTCGCTCTTCGACTGCGGTTTACACCGGATATTGGGATTGTGTGCGACAGACCTACCGAACTGGCGGGATACAGCGATTCTACAGAGGTATTGTCGTCAACATTATTCGTATGGCTCCCAATACCGCAGTGCAATTTGGATCCTACGAACTATTGAAGCAGTGGACCGCAGACTGGGTTTGAACTTAATCGACTCTATCCAAGGTGATTAAATGAAGGCCCGTTTTCTAGAAGTGGAGTGGCAGGTCCTGTAGTACTCGAGGAATATACGGAGTGTACATAGTGAATGTACCGATAACGTTGATATGGATGACATTACCAGGTATTCTTGATGTGAGAAAAACTTCTCGTAAACTCAATCACAACGTTTATTTGGCGTTCATGGTATTAGTAGTAGTAAGCGATACGTTCTACGACACGGAGCAAGTCACCACGAGTACAATCCTGCGACGGCTGTTGTTCGTGAATATTTACTTTTTATACTCACAGACGGCCGGTAGCTGCGTCCCAGACGTTTGAATGATGAACCTAGCGGCCCAGTGTCCAGCCAAGACACACTCCTCCATGGTGGCATCGCCACGGACCAATTGTGACAAGAATCCACCCACGAAGGCATCACCGGCACCGTTCGTGTCAACGAGCAATTCAGCAGGAAGGGGATCGACGGCATATTCCGTCACGACGCCGCCAGAAGCAACGAGGGTCGATCGAGAACCCTGAGTGAAGACAACGACGCGTTCGCGCTTGTCGTTCTTTTTGGGGAGCATGGCAGCAACCTTGAGGGCAACGGATTTGAGGTCGTCGCCAAGGTTGTGTTTGGTGGCAAAGGCTTGGGCCTCACTTTCGTTGCCGAATACAAAATCGGCGTATTCGAGTGCGGTGGCGAGCTGGGCGGAGAAGAAGTCGACAATGAACGGTGCTGAGAGGTTGATGCATACCGTCTTGTTTTCGGCAACGGCGTGTTCAGCGACAATGACCAAGGATTCGACAGAAACAGTCAAGAAGAAACCGGCCATGTAGTAAACTTTGGCTGCGGCGATGATTTCCTTTGCCTTTTCCGTTTCCAAATGAGATGGCTTGAAGTTGTTGGCTGCTGCCAAGTTGGCAATAAGAGCACGTTCTCCATCCTTGATGAGACACGCACAGGTTCCCGTGGGAGTTGCCTCATCCTTCATGTAATGGACGAGGACGCCATCGGCAGTAGCACAATCTTCCAACTTTGCACCGTAGGCATCCACTCCGACGCATCCCATGAATGCCGTTTGGTTGTTGTAATTTACGTTGTTAGCTTCGTCATTCGCAGCCGACATCATCCATTGCGCCACGCGGATTGAATTTTGCGTCGCACCACCGGCAATGAAATGTGGATTGTAGGAATCAACGAGTTCCTGGTAGACAGGTTGGTGCTTTTCCTCGGCCAAGATCGCCGAATCGAGCTGGACTTCGTACTTGTCGAGGACTTCCTGTGGAACGTTGGCAGAAATGTCGAGGAGGGGGTTTCCCATGCCCATGAGGAGTCCTTTTTGTTTGTGATTTGTGTTGGATTTTGAATGTGAGTGTGATTGCCTGAGAATGTGAAATGCCATTGGTCATGACTCATGACAACCGACGACAACAGATCTTCATATCGACTATCTACGAAACTGCGAAGCATGCCCATGAGGCATCAACACAATGCGCAATTCACCTACCTTCAAACTTGGTCATTGTGATCTTGCTGTGAATTGTAAATGTATTAAACAAACAAGTGCAATAAACTCTCTAGCAATAACGATTCTCAAAGGAAGGATTGATTCTTGATCAAACCTTTTATGACCTTTTTTGGATTTTGCCTTCGAAGGTTCCCAAAATGTGACGTTGGCTCCATATGATAGTCCTCAAATGAATCCTGATCCAATAATTCCATTCGACATGCACCGCGGATCCAAGAGGAGCGTGCTCCAATTTCGAGGGACGATGGGAACGTTCCAAAAATTGTTGTGCGACTGTCCGCGTATGAGGGTGTGCTGCGTTCTTGCGAAAGCCACCCCTTCGGAAAGTGATGACCCGACCACCCTGTCAGTCGACGGTTCGGAGTTCGGATTGTCCCGTGTTTGGGGTTCGGGGGTTTTGAATTATCTCGTTTGGCGCGCACGCCGGCAGGTCGTTTGAGAATGGTAATGTCTGTATGTGTCCGTTCGTCGGTTGTGGAGTTTTTCACTGTTTTGTCATGGCTACATGAGTAGAAGTGTCGGAATAGTACGAAGTTGCACAAATGGAATTGTGATGGTGGTTCAATTCCGTCCGTGGCATAGAATACAAGGATCGTATTGGTAATTGGTAACAGTCCATGGTCCATGATCCAATTGGCCAATCTTGTTCCACTCGTCGCTCAAGTACTTTGGCCTCTCTATTAAAGTACTCGTACTCATCACCATAAAGTACAAACCACGTTCTCGTCACCATTGCCATTGAGTGGATCGGCAAAAGAGGACGGTGGAAAGCGAGTTCTGTGGAGCAACAATCTCAAGTTTCTCATTGGCTGTTTCCATTCGAGAAGGAAGGAACGTGGAAGTGCGACGAAGGTCATCAGGTCAACGTTTGTAGAAAATTAATCCTTCCAGACAACACGGAGCTCGAAGTACAAGATATTCATCCACTCAGCACTAAATTCACAGTCTGCTGTCAGAGCTATCAGTTATCAGTGCTCAAATAGTGAGCCTGTCGTGTGTCAAGTGTCCATAGCGAAATGCTGAATCCACGAACACTTTGGCAGCAGTGGAGAAACAGTGCTCGATTGACTCCTCGTTTTACTCTGAGGCGGCGACAGCAGCCGCAGGAACAACGGCATGATCATCCGACTTCTGGGACTGACGACTGTGACGCGAGCAACGACTTGAACAACGAAGTGGAACGACAATGTCGTACCACGGAACCACGAGTAACTCAACAACATTCACTGTTAGAATCTCCACCGTCGCCCGTACCAAATGAATGTGAAAACATGATCTCGACGACTCCTCAACCAATGCCACATCTGTCATCATCACAAGAGAGTTATGAAGAGGGCATAACAATGTACACTCTCACTCCTCCAGCATCTGCTCCATTTCCGCCTATCGTCAGCGCGAAACGATTGGCAACAGACATTCGCTCTAAACATCAAAACAAACGACGGCGAGGACGACGATATAGACCGTGCCTGACTGACCACACAAATCTCATGCCCTCTACCACGGAATGGCGAGATCGCATTGACTTAACAACCGAAACAACCACCGCATACGCATATGATACCACCGATGATGAATGTGATATCGGGGATTGGAAGGTGGATACAACCAAACTCAGTGCAGCCGAAAGAAACCGACATTATTGGCAAATTTGCTACGGAACATTCACAACCACAGCGGCAACAACGGCGACAATAACGTCGAGTTGGTCGGCGCAACGACTTCCCCCCACAAAGTCTTGGTGAGTTCATAACTTCCCCTGGACAACCTTCCTCTTCTCAGTTACGCTTTTGTATTCCCTGTTTGATTTCGACGTACTCACGCTCTTGCACTCGCGTATAACAGCCTGTCGTCACACAAGAAACGCCGCCGGAGCTGTATCCTGCCCTTACGTGGATCATTAGACCATCCGAGTCCAACGGCACTGCCCAAGAATTCCTTATCGTCGATGGAACAACTACAGAAACAGCAGACACCTGTTGCGTCGGGTAAAAAGTCGGTCCAATTTGGAGCCTTGTCGGCAGCAGAGTTCCAAAAGGATGAACCGCCAGCATCAGCAATGAAACATTTGGCCGACGAGGAAGCGCGACGACGATACAGCTGCAATCATGATGAGGACATCTCTGACTATGAACGCGACGAGACCGAACGTACCAAGGCCAATTCGAGAGTTCTGGCGGAGTGGGAATCTGATTTCCAGGACGTTGTAGAAAGTGCCTCGAAGCGGCGACGATCGTCCGGGACGTTTGATCCCTTGCTGATGCCTTCCGACAGTGATGATGAAGACGAAAGCTTGGATATGGATGAAGTCTTCGAGGAGAACACGGAGGCGACTTCAACTGATCGAACAAAGTTTTGCGAATATGATGTGGACGAAGATGACCTTATGTAATAATCGCCATGCTTGCCGCCGAGGCAAAGTTTACCACTTTTCGAACTTGCAGCTGTCATTCGATTCTGCAATGCTCGCCTCCAGAGTCACTGCATAACACGCAGGTAAGTGGGGAGCGACCCCATACAACAAGTACTACTTGCCTACTCTAGAGAATCGCCCAGTCTTTCCATTTGTTATGCAGAATATTTTGCTAGTTACGCATTAGCAAAGCAAGTTAACGTACATATGCATCTTCATGGAAGCGCCTTTTTGCAATCGTGAGGCCCTTGGCTTCCAAGGTTGGCATCAGAGGAGATTACCCGCGGATCTTGCTATTAGTGCATTTGATGTCTGTCCGCTCTTGATGTTCTCCACCAACGTGCGAAGGTAGTTCGGCATGGCCCATAGTAGCTTAATGTCTGATGATTGCCGAACATAGCACCTCCAAAACATATAAAGATTTCTCTCAAACACATAAAAGATTTCTCTCAATCATCCAATTGAACTCCGCTTCGCAGAAACGCTTCTCGAACAATCGCAGTTGCAGCAGCTTCAGTGTCCAACCTATTCGCAGCCTGACTTTTCCACCAATTCATTGTCTCCCATCGGTCAAAGACACGATTCGCAGCTCGACGTTGCAATTGCGACTCCATGACGGACGTGTCCAACTCCAACAACAATGGAGGAGGAGGTTTCATCCTGTTGGATCGTGCCAGTAATGACTGGTCGAACCTGGAACCCCATGGGCGGTAGGAAACATGTGGTCCAATCGACAGTTCTTGGCGTTGAGTATCCATAATTGAATCATGGCTTTCGATTCTCTCATGAAACGCACTAGAAGTATCACCTTCCCTGCTAACTACGGTGCCGAACAAATAAGATCGTCTCACGGAATCCGAGTTCGATCCAGTCTCCAGGGCGGGGTCTAATTCCGGCTCGGGTTGAGACTGCTCAGGATCATGGCCGCTGGGTTGGCCTTCGGGGTCAACACCAATAAGACTCGCATCTCCCATATCAGCAGTGTCATTGGTTTGAACTCCATCGGCACGCAAGGTAGACTTTTCAAGCTCTGTATCGTCCACCTCGATGACATCCATTGTTGTGGCTTTCTCGTTCTGGAAATCATGGGCATCCGAGTTCGATCCAATCTCCAGGGCGGGGTCTAATTCCGGCTCGGGTTGAGACTGCTCAGGATCATGGCCGCTGGGTTGGCCTTCGGGGTCAACACCAATAAGACTCGCATCTCCCATATCAGCAGTGTCATTGGTTTGAACTCCATCGGCACGCAAGGTAGACTTTTCAAGCTCTGTATCGTCCACCTCGATGACATCCATTGTTGTGGCTTTCTCGTTCTGGAAATCATGGGCATCCGAGTTCGATCCAATCTCCAGGGCGGGGTCTAATTCCGGCTCGGGTTGAGACTGCTCAGGATCATGGCCGCTGGGTTGGCCTTCGGGGTCAACACCAATAAGACTCGCATCTCCCATATCAGCAGTGTCATTGGTTTGAACTCCATCGGCACGCAAGGTAGACTTTTCAAGCTCTGTATCGTCCACCTCGATGACATCCATTGTTGTGGCTTTCTCGTTCTGGAAATCATGGGCATCATGCCTTGATTGTTGCTCCAACTCCTCCACTTGCAAGAAAGCATCACGGTCGACGGCGTCTCGATGTTCTCTGCTGCTTTCGTCGTCAACAGCTGGATTGGGCATTGCGAGAGCATCAAGCTCAACATCTTGGTCGATAGCGTCTCCATGCTCTGTGCTGCTATCTTCGTCAACTGAGGCATTAGGCTCCCCCAGAGCTTCAACCTCCAAAGCGGAGGCTGTCAATGACTCCTCCTCGAAATCACACCCCGCGGTCTCGACAATGTCTTGATCAACAATGGCGTCTCCCAAATGAATGCTCTCCACAACCCTACCAGGAAGTTCTAACCCAGTCTCAAATGGGGACTGAGCCACAGCGACTGTTGATTCTTCATCTCGAACGGTATCGAGGTCATCTTGACGGCGGAGGACTTCCAAAACTTTACCCTCCGGCGCTATCATCTCCTCACTTACCTCACGAAGCTGTGTTCCGTCTGGTTCTGAGCAATCGCTCGTTTCGGCGACCTGCACGAATGACAGTGTTCCACTAGAGTCAGAAGCCTCAACGTCCTCCACTACAAGCTCGCCTTTGAGTGATTTGTGAGGTGATTCATGGTTGGCAACTATTCCGATGGCCTGACGAATGCCTTGATCCTCATACGAATCTAACAAGTCGGTGGGTGATTCCTTTTCATCCTTAACGACGACAAGATCCAGGTCCAGCGGGAAGATAGTCGTGACGTCTGACTCCACAGACTTCCCATCGAGGAAAGTAGCGAATGCTGGGTTCTCTTCGTCTGCGTGGCCAGGTTCTGACGTTTCCACGGAGACGATGAAACTAGAATCTGTATCTTCACCAACACCTTCGTAACTTGCGGCACCATGAAGGCGCTCACCGCGATTTACACCATACTTCACGTCAGTTACAAGGTCGTCATCGGATGCTGCAACCTGCGGTACATGGATGTAGATGTCATCGGAAGGCCATCCAAGGGAGCTGTCCTGACCATCAGCATCGATAATCTCATCAACCTCATTCAATTCTGGGCTGTTGGCATCAGGCGACATGCGAGGCACATTCTCGCCGCCAAAGACGACTTCTCCCATGGTCACATTTGTCTCAGGTTCACCCTTCATGGGTATTGTCAACCCTTGTGGGGATTTGATCGATTCAAGAACAGCAGCATCTACTTTATTCGCATCGTTCTGAGCAACCTCTTCGACCATGAGCAACTCGTTGTTCAAAGCGCTGACCGCACCACTGACATGAGCATGTACGATAGGAACATCAGACAAAACCGATTTGTCGGTGCTGTTAGGAGACGACAACGGAGTCTGGATGCCGCGGTCTACCGAATCATGCCGTACCACAATATCGAAGTTCACAGCTTTCCCGAGATCAACGTGAAGGAGAGCAAGGTTTACCCCCGTCTCGGCGACTTCCGCGTCTTCCTCTTCGGTCTCTTTAGTTTGCTCCGAATCCTTCTCCACAGTCTCACGAGATTCAGCCTGCGCTTTTGCAACTGGTTGGTGACTCGCGTTTCTTGCAGCTACGTCGCACGCAATTTCACTCACCTTCTGCACGTCGATCCAGCTTTCTTTCTTCCCTGTCGCTGGCGCCGATAAAATCACCGATGGGGACTCGCGAGTAATCAAAGCCTTGAAGGTCCGCAGTCCTGGCGACACTAGAGTCAAAAGAACAATTGGAGTATAAATCGCCAAAATAAAGAGAACGACGATCCATTTCTTAGACCATCGATGCCTTGCCTCCTCGACTTTAAACCACTCTTCGAACGGTACTATAGCCTCCCAATTCTGAAGATGTTGCCAATAACCATGCATGCCCTTCACTTTTGACGAGAAATATACGGCTCTCCCAACAGCATGAAAGCCAGACCTGAGGTTCCACCACCCGTTAGGACGCCGAGTTACGGTATCGCACACATTAACAAAGCTCAGCATGCGAAGTCTGCCTTCATTTTCGAGGCGTCGATAAAGTTGTACCATGCTGCCACCACCAAGGCGGGGTGCTCCAAAGGAATACACGCATATCGAGGCGCTTGTATGCTGTGGGGCACAGAGGCCACACAAGGTGGCCACTGCAGCTCCACCGCCCACCCCAACAAACGAGACATTTGAATATTTCTGGGGCAGTTTCGCCATAATGTCCTTTATGAGGAAGGGGTCCGCACAAACAATGTCTCCCCAGCAGCTGTCCATACCGACAGTCATTCCTTCATATGAATACTCCTTCCATGCATTATTCATTTTGTGTTCGGGAGTCGTGCTGATGACTATGGTTACCAAGTCTAGATGCGGTGCAATGCAAATGGAGTAAACAATGTCGTTGACAGCAAGTGGAGGAACGGAGCGTATCAAAACATCCGATAACAGGGGAGAATCAGTTTGGTTTTCTGCTTTCCAGGAGGACCAGGTTTGCCAGACACTGCATTGACAGGTGAGGTTCGACATGAAACAATCATCATGAGCTTCAATTGTTCTACATACATTCGTTCTTGCACGTCGGGCACCACTTACTCGGCAGGATATGGGTGACCTTCTTGAAGCCCATGGGTCTCACCCACAACTTTTTCGAAATCTGACGACAGAATATCTCGTCCCGGACCACCAATCTCATCCTGTCGTCGTCTGGATGCCAAACACAATCCAGTCAAATACAAATGATGTTGAGCTAACCGTCGGGTTGGAATTCTGTGGATTGATACCGACTTCTTATTCTCGTCTGTGGAAAGACTATCCCACGACATATCGTTCGCATCTAAATCATCATCGCTGTCCAAGTCTGGAATAGCACTGCCAGCAAATGACCCCACCAAAAACGAGTCGGCCGCAGTTGTCCCATACAAACTGGAGGGGTCGTCATCCTCATCAGAAGACGAGGAAGATCCCTCGATTTGGGAGAACCACAACCGAGCCTGTTCATCCGGGTCTTCCTCCAAACCGAAGGCTAGTTCTTGAATCATTTGTCGCGTCGATGCAACACTCGTGTTTTGGGAGACAGACGACGCCAAGCTATTGTCAAATGGCAACGATGCGTCACTCACAGGAGTCGTTTCTTCGTCTTTTGGCTCCGAGGGAGCGTTTCCCATGGCGTCACGTTCGGATGATACAAGGCTTGCTTCTGAGGGGTCGGGAGAAAAAGAATGATACGGCGGTTGAGAATGTGTCTTGTCTTCGCCAAGGTGTTTCATTCTATGAAAGATTTTCTTTTAAGGACAGCAGATCCTGTGTACTTGTCTACAACACCCCAGTACTGAGGATACTTAAATCTTATTGTGTGTCTGATAAAAAATGGAAAACTTTCTACCGAACTGTGGACTGTTCGTCGCCAGATGTAACGCAATCCAAGCACAAGTAGTTGTGTGGCTGTTGTAAATCTTCAACGACATCTGACATCTGGGAATTGGGAAGTGTTGAAGGTGTCGTTGCTGGGTACTTGTACTTGTACTTGTACACCATCCGGGATTCGGTTATGTCATGTGGGGGTCAGGTGATAAAGAAAACCCGGATATCAATAAAGTTGTATGTACTATGTACAGATATGGATATGTCATCCTGTGATACAGTACAAGTACCAGGTATGCATACAATATGCATAGACTGCATAACGAATAACGCATACACGCATACTACTACCCGCGTCCCGCGTAATCCAAACACGACCCGTAACCCGTACAATAAGAATTTTTATAGATAGTCTACGGTGTAATACTACCTGGTATGCATACCAGGTAGCGCGTAATACCGATGCGTGGTATTCCATGTACATAGTGGACTGCTGGATGTTAGTGGTCGAGTGTACCGTCGTATAGCTTGCATTCCCAAATCCCGAATGCCATTGTTACCGTGTATTGAATAAGAGTTGACTTGTTTCAGTCACTGAACCTCCTGGTCATGGGTGCATTGAACACGACGTGTGGCAGCTACTATAGTACTCGGAATACATCCAATGCAAAGGGCTAACAACTACCGTCGACATCTTCAAGGTTCTGCGTGTACTTAAATCAGATTGCACCGTCCGAAAAGGGCGTTAATAGCCTTCAAAGTACCGTTCGATTGCATGCCAAGTGGAGGGAGACGCCATCATCATAGCTGCCGTCCGCAACCTCGCAATTTGGTCGTGCGTGAAATAATCTCGGTACGATTTTCCTTTGACAAAGTCAGCATACGCACCCGTATTGGGCAAGTCCAAAAAGTCCAACAACGCTTGCAGTGTCCCATTGAAGTTCGTGCTGTAGTCTTCGTAGTAGATTACGTGTGTAGGTACACCCAAATAGTCGTCGGTGACTATAAACGCCAAATCATGCCACTGAATGTATCGAAACAGATCAAAATGACAAGGAATATCTTCGATCAAGCGCAGCACATCTTGGTCCACATGGTACTCCGTATGCTCCTGTTGAACGTAGGTATTGTCGGAACAAAAGTTGTTGTAGCCTGCTGCATCGTACGTGTAGCGTGCCATTAAGTCGGTCCGATTCAGCTTCGTCACCTTGTGCACGCCCAAGTGATATCGGGACACCATGTTATCAAAGGGATCTCGGAACAAGTGGACAGCACGATCGACCTCACTATACTCGTAGATAAAGTGGTCGCTCATGACCTTGTTTTCGCTGATATTGAAATAATCAGCTTCCGACATGGCACAGTGCATCATGAAGGAATACGGAGTTTCGACAGATTTGTAAGGTCGGCAGCCGTGACAATATCCTCCACAGTGAGTTTTCGTCAGAACAACGGAATGGGGGCGCTTTTCAAGCGGTTGCAACCAGAATGGACCCTCACGAGAGGATTGTGCCGATGCAAGGACCGGAACCCTAGGAGTCACAGGCTCTGTGTAATTATAATGGGTGGTGCTCCTGTTGTCTGGGACCGACTCCCATCCATAGTTTGTTGCCATACTCATGTTGCTTGCCGCCGAGACCAAGCTCATAGTGTAAGATGTCCCAGAATTGGGAAAGGACATGACTTAGAATATGCAAGGAGAGGGCATGTGAGGTCAATTACGAAACCTTGCTTCATTGTACAACTCCCAAAAATGGACTAGCCATGTTCACTTACGCCACGCTAACTTGACACCACTGTGTGTCGTACTGCTGCCGCTCGTTTGGTTGGCGTGATTGTTTCGAGCAACGTTTCGAATGTTGTTCCAAATCTGAGCCTCTGTCGGAGCACTCGTGTCGTCGCCACGGTGTTGATCCCTTGCCTTGAAGATAAGCATGGGGCAGAAGGCGCCAACAACAAATGCAACTATGAAAAGACCCACAAGTTGACTGGCGGAGAGAAAGAGGAACCCCTCGTCGATTTGTCGTCGTCTGGGAATTCGTTTTCGATATTTATGCTCTTGTTCTGGTTCAGACACAAGCGGCGACGAACCTGCTTCATCGTCGGCATTCATTGTCATGTTATAGATAAGATACGAATGCAAAGACACTACGATAAATACTGTGAATCAGTGCTTCCGACACGGAAGTTGGGTTTGTTCAAGTTCCGTGTTGTGATGTTGTTCGCTGTTTCGGTTCGGTTTGGAAAGTATGCCTCTTGTCAGTTAGGGGTCGTGGAGGTTTGCTCCGACTGGATGATTAACTGGTGCGTCGTATTATGTCCTTTGAGTACATGTATTCGCACCTGGTATGATACAAGGTGTAGGACAAAAGTTTGTCTCACAATCGAAGGTAACAAGGTGATATTCCACTCCTATGACGAGAGAGAATAATAGAGTTCTGGAGTTGCATCAACACCTAACTGAAAATGTGCGCAACAGTCGTGCCGTCGTGCCTCATGAAGTGAAGCAGTTTGATTTTTGATTTGCATATATGCATATATTCATCATTTAATACAATTTATGTTCGACATTGCAAATGTGCACTCTAGAGGGTATGCTGGTGTATAAAAACACTATTTTAACATACCAGGTATGGTCGCTACAGTACATATATCAAAGCTTTTATGGAGTTTTGCTTTTGCTCATCACGAAAGTAACGGTATCTCGAACACATAGGAGACCTAATTGCAATAAATTATTCAGATATGAATACTATTATTTCTCATTCAGCTCGTCTTTCCTTACAAGTGCTGTGAAAAGAGGTCGTATGTCATAGACCTGGCCCGCGTTTATCATTCCCAGGTTTACCGTTATGTGGCGTTCCCTTTTCTTTTCAATGTGTGAGTGTGTGAGAACAATTTCCAGCATGAGTCATACTGTCTTCCTACGGGTAGCCGGTACGAAGCAACAGTAGCTACCGGTAGTAGTCCACCGTCCACAGTCCACCGTCCACCCTACAGTATAGATCTTGAGCGAATGTGTATGCATATGCATACTGTCTACTGTCTACAGCGCCATCAGATCCATATCATCAACATCTATATGTATATATACAGTATTCCTCACAATTCCAACACTTTTGAAAAATGGATAAGCCGTTTCACTTTGCGCAAAGCACAGTATTACTAGTACCGGTACCTGGTACCAACCTACGACAAGGGGAAATCGCAGAAAATGATTTTGAAATCAAGTACTTGTATACTTGTATGCATACCGGTACAAGGTAGTCGTGTATCAATATTCGGAATACGAAGGACTCGAAAAACGAACCCGCAATAAACCATCGTCCCTTGTATATTACCAGCTACACCTACACCTGAAAGTGCCATGTGTGTTGACCTTAAGGAAGGCACAACGCCGCTGGTTCGTGGCAGAGAGTCAGCATCATCATCAGCACCTGGTGGATATGTGTTTCTCTCTGTCACACAGTTGATGGCCATGACAATGTGCGCCTTTGTGATGGGCGCCTTGATTCCGATCGCTGTTCGATTCAACAGTAATCGCAACGCGGGCATTGAGCATGTTACTCCCATTGGTATCTTTACTCCCACGAGCACGCAACAGCTTTTTAATAATCTACGACAATCCTCGAAAACTGGTATCCATCAAGGTCCCAAGATTGCCTGGCGTAAGTTGACAAAGTGAAGGGGTTTGTTTCCGCTAGTTGTAGGCTTGTTAGAAATTCTGCACAACCTTATCAACATGATGGTGAATCAACGCTAACACATTGCCTTCCACTTTCTCCTGCTTCACGTCTCATTTGATGCGTTTTCTTGTCTACGCAACACATCACAGTCATGTCCTTCCCGAATTCTGGTACTTCCTTCACTCTCGATTTAGTGACTGCTGCCAGCAACATGAGTATGGCCACAAACTACGCCAACGAGAATTCGGATGCGGATAGTTCATGGTCGGCTGTTCCTGTCATTCCCGATACGCAAGGTCCCTTTTGGCTGACGCCCGGGAAAACACATCCCACATCGGTCGTGCTGACCAAAACACATTGTGGTGGCTTTTGCCATGATTGTAAAGTCTTGGGTTCTATCGAAACACCCCATTCCTTCATGTTTCATTGTGCCAGGGCAGAAGCGGACATTGTGACAGTAGAAGGGAACACGACGAATAAAACGTTGCAACGATATGTCTATGATTACAATGAGGTTGATCGAGCTGTACATTTGTTTCGGGATCCGTTGGAAAACATGGTGTCGCGCTTCCGTTTGGCTGTGAACGAGCTTCTCAACAAGGAAACGAATGCCACGTTGATTGAGCGATACTCCTCGGATGCACAAGGGTTCGAACGATTTTGTTGGGACATTACTCTTTTTCATGATGAACATCACGACAGTCGAGTCGATAAACGAGCCCTAGAGTTGATTCGAGATGTCCCTTGCCACTACGATCTCTTTCGTTACATCCAATGGCACAATTTGGCATTCGTTACCACAAATGACAATTTGAATCTGCCGACGCATGTCATGTACTACGAAGATTTCGGAACGGATATGGAAGGGACACTTCAATCATTGCTCGAATTTTTGGACTTGCCAAATACTGGAGCCAAGGTTCCGTTCCAAACTGGCAAGTCGTATCGAAGTTACTATACGGAGGATCAAATTTCCCGTATGCGCACGGTATCCATGATGTTGGCCTCTCCTCTGACTTGGCATTATATGGAGCGTTACTTTTAAGAAATTTTATAGTTTATATTTCATTGCAAAGGTCCATGTGTGAAGAGTGAAAAAATGGTTCCATGACACCATTCAGGAATGAGGTGAATACTCACTTTAAACAGCAGCGTCGCCATGAAATCTACCAGTCGCATAGCTACTACTCTAGCTACATGTCTACCCTTTCTTATACGTGTGATGCTATTCGTCGACAAAGAGTTCAGTCACGAGCATCATCCAAGGTTTGATTTTTTGCTCGTATGGAAGACAATGAACTCTCCAGCGAGTGAAGGACCTGTTGAGGACCCTCCATCGCAAGCGTCTTCGCCAAGATCTTGTAGGAGGGATCACGCCTTTCTTTCCGTACTCTGTGGTGCGACTCGTCGTCAACAGATGCTAGTGCCTGATTTCGGTTATCGGCAGAAGGTTCGTCTTCGAGATCCCGCAGGAACTCCCAAAGCTCACCCTCTTCTTTGACAACAGAAGATGATGATGATGACCTCCTTCTTACTATTCTCCTCAAGGCGACGAGATCAACTGAATCCTCTTCCTCGTCATTCATATACGACAAGACAGGGCAAGAGCAGAGAAGGCCAGCAGACTCGTCCATGACATTAGCACCAACCATACTCACCAAGTCATGGAAGGTCAACAAGGACTCGATGCATTGTACCCTCTGCACTACCGATGAAGACTTGACGAGTTTCTTCTGTTCGCAATGTGAAATGTACGACTGAAGCGCCTGGCGTGGCTCAAACGACGAATGCCTGCGAGCGAAGCGTTTGGTGGCCTTTTCTGACAGTACGTTTCCCATGCCACTCTCCGTCTTATCACAGGCAGTCTCTCCATTTGAGATGCTTGCAGCAAATAGCACTCCAGCGGTTTTTGTAACGGCCAACTGACGATGGAATTTATTGTACATGGAAACCGGGGTTTCCATCTCCTTGTCGACGATTTTGAAGCGGTCGTCGAAGTTCGTTTGAGAATGGAACCACGAAAGACTCTTCTCCGACGACATGGCACTGGAAGCCCTATGAAGATCCATTGAGGGATGTCGTCTGATCGACGGAGATTTACTGTGGTGCAGATGTACTTGATGCGGGGTTCTTGTTGTGTCTTCGCTTGAAAATGCGGAGTGCGGAGTATTATCTTGGGAAAATTCACACTTCGTTCACGGAGATAGTCAACTTGAGTTGCCGTGTCAGCGAAATTCTTGAGTGTCTGACATTTAACATAATTACTATATACATTTCGCGACCTTCGGAATACCTTCATAAATCATTTTGTTGCAGCGATCCAGTGCAGGCATTCATATGAAAACGAACGTGAATTGGACTTAATGTTAATGTGCTTTCACCGAGTCCTTTGCCAGATGCCAGGAGCACAACCAAGCGTCCTTATTTCGAAATCTTCCGTACACAGGGAGTCCTACAAACGAAATCGGCATATCTCAAAACGAGAAGTACTCCGAGTATGCTTAGTGCGAGTACCGTACCTTGTGCCGGTACCAGGTATTTCGACCATTACAATTTCATTTATGTATGGGAACAGAATCGAATCCCGAATACTGCTTCACATAGGTCACCCGTATAAGTTCCTTGTACGATAACAAGAAATGACATGCGTTACAGCATAGTGCAAACTGAAATCCACGCTGTCTACTAGAGTTGAAGTTGGAAGTTCGTTCGAATGCATGACTGAATTACGTATCAGCCACTCTGTGTATCAGAGTATCAGTAATAAAAATAAAGTATTATGTAGTACAGTACTTGTAGTATTCTAGTAGCTAGTAGCAGAGTATGTGGCGGAGAGTTCGGAGTACATACCAGGTGCTGTACTTCACACTTCATAAGGGTACCAAGTACAAGTACAGTTGTACCGCAAGCATGGAAGTGCAGCGTCCCAAGTATGGAGGTTATGAGTCGAAAGTCAAAACTGGATCATGTACCTTCATTTTTTGACACAACAATACTCTAGCTGAATGACTTCCATGCAAATTTCATTTTCACCTCAACCTGGGCCAACATCTTCAATGGAAGCCCAGCACATGCATTTCTTTGACTGACATCTGAGCAAACTTCACTTTCCCCATCTTAACCCATAATGCTAGTGTGTTCAACTGACACCCATCCACATCTCTTGTTCCTGTATACACAAGCAAATGACTGTAAGATTGAGAGCTTCTGTATCTTTTGAGAAGCACCATAAACATGGGATGACGATGTAACATACTAGTGAAGCGTTAGCATTGAACCAGACATGTGCAGTTCTTGTTGTGATGACGCAAGAACAAGAGGAGGAGTGATAACATTGATGCAATTATGCAATGACAACGTGGTAAGTATTCTGAGTAGTGCACTGCTTTTGTTACCAAATATTATGATGGCATCTTGGCACATGTTGCTTGATGATGACAATTGCTGCTCTTCTACCAACAGGCAGCCACAACTGGTGAGGGGCTGAGGAGGGTTCCTTCAAATACCGTTCTCTTATTTGTTGTATACACCATTTCTATACTGAAATTGCTTTTGGCTTGATGGGGAAGAACTGGGGCATAAATTTCACGTCCTCTGTTTGAAATGTAAATTGATTGATTGAAGCAATATGATTGCTTCATAATTATATGGTCCTCCTTGGATGCGCCTGACATGACAGCCACACCACCAACCGGTTGACCTGGCATCTGCTGGAGGAGCAACTACAGGTAGACTTCCGGTATTGTCGATTGAAATTCACTCCTACTAGCTTGGATTGCTGCTGAGGGCATCCATGTTCATGGACTTGACAGGTACCCCACAGATACCGTCATCTTGATGAGACAATGGAGGCATGTAGGAGTGATGCATTCCCCACCAGTGAGTACAGGATTTCTCAGCAAGTATAGTGTTCTTGATATACTTAAAGTTAGTGTGCGATTGTCATCTTTAAATGGGGGGGGGGTATATCAGACTCGGAGTAGCAGATAACGGGTGTTTTTTTAACTTTCTGCATTGCTGAAAGGTACAATAGCACTTTCCCCTATTAAATCTCGATGATTCATGATCCACAGCAGGCTCACATCAGATCGACGAAGAATGGTGTTGGTTGTCTTTTTTAGATGCAACTTACCAGCCAACATTAGATTGATTCGGAAGGAACGAATAAGACTTGAAGTCTATTGTGCGTATGATGCATAACATCGCCACGCATTTGGCTTTCTGCACTCTGCACCGTCCTATCAACACCCCTCCACTTGTAAAAATGACACGCAGAGCTATGATACCCAGAGCGCAAGGATTACAATGCTGGTCGCATCACGTTCAAGTAGACTCGTTCTGCTCTCTTGCGAACAGTATTCAGCTGGCCAAGCATGGTGTTGACCTTAGTAAAATAGATCTGGCGCTTTTGCCACAGCTGGCGCTGTTTGTTATTGGCTGTGTGATAAATCAAATGCCTGGAGAACCCTTCTGGATCAACAGGGATGATGCGCTGTAGGTTGCATCCGTTTATTCTCATAACCAATTGGAGGCTGCCGCTCCAATATTCCACAATTCGATGATCGTCATCCACCCTGTAGTGGCCATCCAACTTGAAGTGGGGTGAGTCGAATGGTGGGAGAAAACCACCTTGACAGAATTCGGTATGCCACTTCCATATTTCCGCACGACTCGCCATCCAACCAGCCATATTGTTCATGTAATTAGGTTCCGCCGCAGGTGGACGAGGCTCCTCGCCGAATTCGTTGTCGCGACCAGACCAGTAATCGCCAATAACGTCTGTTGCGTCTACCGCACTTGGCCCTCGCTGAAGTACGACCCAATCGAGCGTCGACTCTTCTGGCATCTTACGAACCCCCAGAGCTTTAATTCCAGTCTCCCACAGAAACAATTTACTCCCATTTGGTGACAGGGGGAGTTTGAGCGACGCCAGTTCTGCGCTGACGCGACAGCAATGCTCTGGATGGACTTCTCCTGCAGAATTACCGAACTGCAGATCCACAGGGATTGGACCAGTATCTTTTTGCGTAGGATAATTCTTCTCGTCAAGCAACACCTCCACACGCATCAAACCGGGCATCATACGACGTAGTTGTGCCTTCGTGAGCGGACCATGGAAAACTTGCTCCAAATCCTGGAGAGATGTCGTATTCAATGAATCGTCAGAAAGCTCCGAGGGCGCCAGTTTCTCCAGCCTCGCGAGCTCTTGGGAAATCTTCAAATTCTGAGACACCAACTCCCCCTTGACCAGCATATCATCTTCAAACGCAACGAAAAAGTCATACTCCAGGAGCTTGTCCTTGATAACATAGCGATGTTGCCGCGCCAGTGCTCTTTTACTGTCTTGAATGTGTTTATCCGGCTCTACCGGTTTATTGCGTCTACGAGGCAATTCTAGTTTGTTATCGTAACCCAAAGGAGACGCATCATCCCAATACTCAAATTTCACAGCTGGCGGGAGCGCTTCTCGAATCAGCGAATGTCGTTCAGGGCGGAGTTTCCAATGAGAGATGAGGAATACGTCAACCACGTAGCCAGATTCCATCATGCTTGAAACTCCCTCGCGCATCACTGGTATCAGGGTTTCTTGGAGCCGATCCGAACCGGCTTGAGTAGATTTTTGTCCAGTGTTGTACTCTGCCAATGACGTGATTATGTAGAGTATTCGTAGACTTCCAGTATCAGTACCTTCTGAGGTCATGTGAGTAACTGCAAGAGATCTTTTCACTGATACTGGATCAATTGACGACGAAATATAGGTTCGATTACTCAGATCCTTGGGACTCTGTCCTGTTTGAAGAATTATGTCATTGCTTGGCTCTAGCTCGTGATGGTATTGCTTGATCATTAGGAATCGGAATCCCAAGAGCAAGCTGATCAGTGCCGACAACACAATAGACAGACTTCTGGCATTGTTCGTCATTTGGGTTGATGAAGACGACGGGAGTGTGGAAGATTGTGATGAATCACAATTACATCGAAAGAAGGTAGACAAGACGAAGACTTCTGGACTTCACTCCGATTTTGCACTGCATGGGCGATCGTCGGTTGTTGATTCTGTACCTGTAGCAGTAGTTGTATGTACTAGTACTCCACACTCCACACTCCAGACACCATCGCGAATCTCAATGCCAACCGTTTGACATTTGACGTTCAACGATCACTCTATACCCTATAGCCAGGCCTCTTCCACTATTTGTACTATTTTGGCAAAAATAGTACACTTTTTGGACCTTATAATAGTACAATTAGTACACCTGTACCAGTTTGTGTAGAAAGCTACTTGTGTAGAAGTCTACGTTTGCACCAAAAACTGGACCATGAATGGTAAAGCATTGCCTATTTCACAACCAATCTTTGTGAGCCCCTTTGTAAAAATGAAAGAATAGCTTAGAACAGATAACCAGCTATCCAGAAATGTGAGAATGTTTCACATAAGTTTGCAAACCTGCTGCAAAAATCAATTAGTTCATCTCACCCACATAGCTACCGGTACCTGGTACAGTAGCACCTATGGCGAAACAAAGCCGGTTTGAGCAGCTGAGTTGATCAAAACTGAACTGGATACTTTGTTGTGAGGATGAGTTCATCATCTTCCTTTCATGGTAGCTACAGTTTTTGTGTGAGATTGAGATACAATTCCACCCAATTCCTGCAGAATACAGGAGAACGCAGCGTACCCTTGTACCAAGCACGTAGAATTGTACACATCTTTAAAATAGTACACTTTGGAAGGCTCAAATTAGTACAGTGTACTATTTTAAAGGCAATTGTACTAGTTGGAAGAGGCCTGCCTATAGCCCTATACTGTCACATCTATCCCTATCCTTAACTGTCTCCAGTGTGCACAGTGCACAGTGCACAGTAAACATTACACCCATGCCCCAGTAACCAGTGTGACACTGCATAACTGGAATTGAAACTCTCATTGATTCAAATTCATGTTCACCTCATCCCATGAGATTGAACACTCATTTTCAAATGAGGCTCAATGGCTCAATGGCTCAATGTCTCACATACCAAAAACCACCACACCGCGTGGTACAGACCGATGACTCCGCGATACAAGGAGAGTTCCTCATTGTTCCAAGGAACACTCCCCTTGCTTCTCTAAGACCTTTTGGCCCTTGCCACTTCTCATTCCTCTCACAACTGTCAATTTTGCATCTTTTGTGCCAACTAGCATTTTTGCTTAATGATGATTGACCATGACACGCACATTTTTGACCTGCCATCATCATGATGTCAAATACTCCGTGCTACCATGCTGTATGTCATACAAACATCAATAGACAGAGTGACAGTACTCAGTACTCACTATGATGACACAACAGTACTGATTGCACTTTTACTTCCTCTGCCCGGCAATAGTCCATGCAATTGGCAGCCTACCATTCTTAGGTAATACATACAACAATAGACTTGTAAACAGCCAGTGCAGTATTCTGTAAGTGAACTGCAAGAGAGAATTCTTGCATCCAAGTACACTTCAATTGTGTTTTGGTGGTACTACTAGGCAACCCTGAGGTATCTGAATTGGGCAACATGATCCCTTTGACTGTGAAAGTTTGACCATTTTCAGTTGCTGGCATTGCTTGCATGAGAAAAGTGCCGCATCATTGATTTAAAATGGGAGTTTCAAGGTGATAAATAATGATAGCGAATCCTGCTGGGGACCTGGGACATGCG
Organism: Fragilaria crotonensis; assembly: GCA_022925895.1. NCBI lineage: Eukaryota > Bacillariophyta > Fragilariophyceae > Fragilariales > Fragilariaceae > Fragilaria > Fragilaria crotonensis. The sequence goes on from JAKSYS010000118.1 coordinate 21,642, forward strand.
GAAATTCTTCTCAGAGCGGAAAGAATAACCGTCTTTTGCCGTTAACTCCTTGTAAACCCAAAGATCAATAACGGCAAAATGTTTTTGAGCATACCAAAAAAGTCAGACTCGCGCTCGTGAGCTTGGCTTGCGCGTTTCCGAAACCTTCTTATGAACGAAGAATGTTGAAAGGACCTTCTTCGCCCGAGGAAGCCTGCTTCCAAATCTTCTTCGTTTGAAGCAACCTTCTTCGTTGGACGTCCTCGTTTTCTACTTAAGTCAGCCATCGAAGAAAGAAGTCATAAAAGTCTGGTCTGGTACATGTTGCACACTGGCTGGCTGCACCAATGTAGAATATTTACATGTGTCACTCCAAAACCTTCTTCGAATTTCTTCTTCGTCCGAAGAAGGTTTGCAAATCGCCCTCTTCGCTGGAAGCGTGTTGAAGATTTTTGTCTTTCAGAACATTGTTGGGGTGTGGTGAGGTGAGGTGTGACTGGCGAGCTTGATGGGATTCTGGGTACGGAAGATGACCTTCAAGAAGTTATGAAATAACGCTGTAATAGCCGTTCTATGGTTCCAATAACTCCCGAAATGACTGCCGACTAAGGTTAAGAAGGAATTCCGCATGTCCCTGTATTTGACATACATACAATGGCTATACTGCTAGAGTACGTCCCAGGTATTGCATCATACCTCATACCTCATACCTCATACCCAGGCATGTTTATTTAAGTCAGTTGAGGCGGGAACCCGGGAGATCGCCTTAAATAAACATGCCTGCTCATTGCTCATACCCAGGGCTGTTAAAAATAGGCGCTCAGCCGGGTTCCCGCCTATATTACCTATATTAAGGTTTGCCAACGCGCCTACTTGAACGTATGGACGGACAGACCGGATGATCGGTTTTTGTGCATGTTGTAGCAATATCATCAAGTCCATGTAGTGCAACGTCGAAACATGCTTTGTATTCAATCCAGCATCAAATGTCTCCTCAACGTTGTTCTGCTTACGTAAAGGGCAAGCAATGATGCCCGATATGGCCTTAAGATTGCAAATCGTCATGCTTCAACGCGGTTGGTGATCGGACTTCAGTGTCGCTTCTGCATTGCATTCGGTCGAGGAGAAGGTGGATCCAAACGCAAGCCCGCAACCACAGTTCAAGGATGGAGTGCTCCATTCCGATATGATAATATCGAGAAACACCTTCGTGTACAGCATCCATCTCAGTGGGACGTACAATGGTCAAATGTTCATGAATTTCTCTGTGGATTGGCGACCTGGGCTGCCACATTGATGAATGAAAGCTCGGAAAACGAGCAGAAGGGTATGTTACCGCTTGCAACTGAATCGATGAGATCACTGTATACCGTGATCATAACAATCCATGTGCAGATCCCATTCCTCCAGTGCTCCCACACGAGCTTGTCAAACTCTCTGCCGCTAACTTTATTCGCAAGATTCGTCAGCATGCCTTCCGATTGGAGCACCGTTACACCGCAGCACAGATTGACATCATCACCGACGAGCACAAAATTCTACTCTATGCCTACCAATCAGAATCTGTCTTGAAGGACGGGATTGATTCTCTGTCTAGCCGATCATGCTTCAAGGAGGATGGTTGAGTTTACTTGGCTGTCGGTTGCCAAACTTGATGGAGTATTGTGGTGTTGTAGCGACCCTATTCCTGGAACAAGTACGGTAGAGTCTGACTTCTTCTCCACCATCCTACGTTGGGAGAAGGATTGCTTCCGTAAGGGGTTGTCGGATTTTGGATTAGAAGGAGTGCTGCAAGCAAAGCAGTTTCTCTTTATTGAACAATTTGAGCCGTGATTAGATGTTAGTGACACCATTCCGACCTTTAGAATGCACCTTCCAGTAACTCCCTTTCAACGATCGTACGAGTAACAAGTACAATCCATACGTGCCTATATTAAGCCTACCGTTATCCTGATCAAGCGCCTATATTAAGCTAATATAGGTAATATAGGCGCCCGCCTATTTTTAACAGCCCTGCTCATACCTCATACCTCATACCTCGTGCCATCTTGTAAACTTCATTCAACAATCTAGAGGACAGTACTAGTACTCCGGTACAGTAAATTGAGTTATCCTTAGTCTTAGCATGCCAAGGTCAATTAGGTGGTCGACGTACGACATGGTACAGTACGCAAGGTACAACCATTTTTGGAAATGAACCCAATCTGTCATCTGACACCTCTGACTCTGACACATATGCATACAGTATACAGTACACAGTACACTTCCATAAACAAATCGTACGACAAAGTATGCATACGAGTACTCGTAGTGCCACGGTCATACTCAGAAACTCCGAGCAACGAGCTGGAAGTCGTGAATCCATGCGTGGCGGAAGCGTTCAATATACATGTTAACTCGACGATCACATCTACCATGAAGGTCGCCCTTTTTCTTCCTCTCCTCTTGGGTACGGGATGCGCATTTAGCCCCCTCCAGCAGAAAGTTCGTCCTGAAACTCACTTGAAAACATCGTCGCGTCGAGAATGGGTTCAGACTGCGCTGGTTGGTATCGTGGCCTTCCCTGCCGCACAGCAGGCATCTGCTGCACCACGTGAAGTATGGTTGACGGAACCGACTGAGGAATTCAAGGCTAATGAAGCCAAGGCCATGGATTTTAAGCGGTCTCAACTCGCGATTAAGGCTGACTTCAACAAGGTGCTTGAAAGATTCACAACCGACAGTAAAACTGAAGAACAACTGGTTGCTGATTTGGCCGACTTGCGTCTGCTTGTCAAGAAGACTGGAGGATTACCCCTTGGTGTAAAGAAGGACGAATTGGTGAAAATAATCCGTCGCAAGAAAGCTAGTGGCTTTGGCCTGTCCCAGTGGAATATGCGTGAGTCTTCGCTGTGTGACAACTGCAGGTTGGGATACTCGTTCGCGTTCTTGATACTAACGATCTTCCGTTTCCTAACAGCTACCAGTCCCTTACTTCTGAGATTGCGTACCAGCAAAGTCCTAATCACGAAAAGGATGAGTTCAGTCCTATCTAGACATTTGCTCCATGGACCAAACAGATGTCCACTATGCTACCGAGGGTGCCCTACTTCCATAACGTTAGAAATATTTCTAGTCCACGACAAACCCACGTTTTCTTGTCCTACTCCTCTTCTACTACAACTCGTTTCCACAGCGCCAATCCTCCACCTCCTCCACGTGCTGTTGCGATCGTATCATCTGCTGCAATCCAGTTGAAAAAGGCCTTGCGATCACGTTTGGCATTGACAACGTTAGAGTCGCTCCCCAGACCGCTCGACGCCCCAATTTGCGCCGCCTGCCCCTGTCCCAAGCTAATCTTAAAGCCAAGCACACTAATGGTATCAAAATCAAATTCAAGTTTTCGACTTTTGAGATTGAAATCAAAGTCACCGAAGAACTGAATGACAGGAAAGTCTCCAATGTATATGCCGTTTGAAATTGCAAAAGCGTTTGTATCAAACGACTGGACGGCCTTGATAGGAAAGTAATTAATTCTTGCTCCAAGTCGCTCTTGAGATTTTTCTGTTCCGGTAGCTTGGAACGCACACAGCACAAAGAGACGCATAAGTTCCAACGTCAGAGCACATCGTTGTTACGGTACTACACAATTGGTACGTACTAAATACAAGACGCCAAGACCCGTTCAAGTTATCAAGAACACCTTGTGCGGCATCTGCTTCAGCCCTGCACTTTTCTCGCATGAGCTTTTCCAGATTGGACAACGCCTCAAAGACTTGGTCCGGATCCTCGTCCTTGGTCATGGCAGCCCTAGTCAAGATGGCATTGCACGAGTCAATACTCGATTGGTACTCGGCAAACAGCTGTTGTGACCTATTGCTCCTGAGATAACCTTGTGGTTGATGGGCGGGGGCAAAGGATTTTACCGTGGTGGCCGCCAGCAGCACGATCAATCCGACACTTTGTATCATTGTGGACGAACGTTGGCTTGGTTTGCATTTTATCTCTCGAAAGTTAGGAGCACGTATGGGGAGAAAAGTGGAAAAGATCGTAATCAATTTTCAGCACCCGGATGCTCGTGGGGTCCATATTTGTTGTTGGATCTTGGACGGACTACAATACGCTAGTACAAGTTACAAGTACCAGTACTTGCAACTGGCGTCTTCCCTCATGGCTCATGACTCATGACTCATGACTCATGTCATGAATCATGAAAGTCCTGGATTTTTTTATGCATATGCGCATATGCATACTGTAGCATGTTGGCATACCTGGTACCTGGTACCATCGCGTACTCGGACTATGTACAACGTAGCTACGACATACTCGAATACCCATACTTAGAGGTATGTGTATATCATACGTATATTCATAGTGGCGACATGAATCTTGCATTGTACATCTACCTGGTACTCGGATTACGACAGTACTGGAGAGTACGTGGTACTCGGATGTCTACATATATATACTACTAGTGGGTACCTCCCAATTGGTCGGACTTTTGGAATACGTGTACGGTATGGGTTGTGCACGGTTGTGTGTACTGTTTGTACAGTTCAGTACTATACGCAAGTAGTGCAGTACCCCAGAGTGGTCATACTCCGTAACAGACGCACGCACTGACGCAACTACGTATATGCAAATCTTACCGACATCGCTTACGGAGTACTCCAGTATGCATGTATGACATATATCATACCTGAGTATAGAGACAGTATTCATTTGATCAGTACTCAGCCTGTACGAGACGATACACGCACAATTAATTTATAATATAGCAGGACGTCCTACTATATTATAAATTAATTGCGCGTCGTCTGTTACGGAGTATGACCACCTGGGGTACTGGATCAAATGAATACTGTCTGAATTTTTTCACTTCGCCAGGGTTGAGTACTGAAAGTAAACAGTAACAGTAAAAGTAGTACGGAGTACGACCAGGTTGGGGGTACTGTACGTCCAGTTTCCTGTAGTAGACACTCCGATCAAATGTGAGGTACCCACTAGTCCTACTATATTATAAATTAATTGTGTGCGTGTGTGCGTGCGTGCGTCCGTCTGTTACGGAGTATGACCACTCTGGGGTACTGGATGAAATGAATACTGTCTGAATTTTTTCACTTCGCCAGGGTTGAGTACTGAAAGTAAACAGTAACAGTAAAAGTAGTGGTACGGAGTACGACCAGGTTGGGGGTACTGTACGTCCAGTTTCCTGTAGTAGACACTCCGATCAAATGTGAGGTACCCACTAGTCCTACTATATTATAAATTAATTGTGTGCGTGTGTGCGTGCGTGCGTCCGTCTGTTACGGAGTATGACCACTCTGGGGTACTGGATCAAATGAATACTGTCTCATACTCGGAGTATGATATATGTCATACATGCATACTGGAGTACTCCGTAAGCGATGTCGGTAAGATTTGCATATACGTAGTTGCGTCAGTGCGTGCGTCTGTTACGGAGTATGATATGACCACTCTGGGGTACTGCACTACTTGCGTATAGTACTGAACTGTACAAACAGTACACACAACCGTGCACAACCCATACCGTACACGTATTCCAAAAGTCCGACCAATTGGGAGTTGGGAGGTACCCACTAGTACTAGTATATATCATGTGATGTTGTTGCATCGAACCTCCCCATCAATTATAAGAGATACAGTTTGATTGCCTGCCACACAAAAAATACGAAGTGGTTTTGAACGTTGATCCTCAAGTCGTTCCGCGGTCAAAAGCTCTCCTACTTCACGCGTTTCCTTGTCAGGTTCTTTTAAACGCGTTAAACCCCAAGCAACTCGCCGTGTGTTGCTAGAACCTTGAACCTAACTGCCAAGCTTCACAGATTATCTGTTACTTCAAACAACAGCTGATAATGAAGTTCCATACCTTGGCTCTCCTCCCTCTCATTGCCTGCGTCGATGTCGCACGTGGTCAGGGAACGATCACTTGGTCGGTCCTTGACGTTGCACTTCCAAAACCAATCTCGGACATGACAGCAACTGCTGGCCCTGATGGTTTGATCTACATTGCAGGTGGTTGCGACGCCAAAAATGGCAATGTCTACAACACCGCTACAACCTACTTCGACTGCCTTTCGTCAACGGATGACTTCCATTCCTTCAATCCTGAAACCAAAGAGTTCGTTACGCTCGAACCCCTTCCTCGTCCGCGTTACCGCCATGCGGCAGCTGTGAGCAACAACCATCTCTGGCTCATCGGTGGTCGAACCATGCAAACGGATGCGATTATGGAAATTGACGTGAGTAACAGATGATTGGATTGTGCTGTGACCTACAGCTGCTGTGGCAGTGGTGACTTGTAGTTGGCTCCGGCTCCCGGTTACGTTCGTTCCTCGAGTATGAAGTATGATTCTGTACATCTCACACCTGATTTCTTGTATTGTTCGTGCTGTTGCGTCCTTACATTCAGATCTATAACTTTGAATCCAAGGCTTGGTCTACTCCCGGCAATCATTCGGAAGACACATCCGACAACGCAGCCTTTGGCGACGATGATTATGTCTTTGTTGTCGGCGGTTATAACACCAGTTACACCGCTCGTTCCAGCGTCTGGCGCATTACCTCGGCTTCGGTCGACTCGGTTGAGATTGAGGAAGTTGCCCCGCTCCAGGTGGCCCGCGGCGACATCCGTGCCGTCACCAACGACAAGGGTGAGGCCTTTGTCGTGAGTGGCTTTACGGACCAGAACAATTTCTGCGCACCGTTGCCGGTTGTGGAGAAGTACGAGATTGCCACTGATACTTGGACCTTTTTGGAAGACGTGAAATCACCAGGTGGCGACAAGGCACTCGTTGAATTGGATGGTAATGTGTTTACCATTGGTGGCGAAGACCAGGTCGATCCCACGTGCTCTCCAACCATCGACCCTCCGGACCCAGGTGAAGCGACCGTCGCCCTTGACGACGTTGAAATGCTGGAGGAGAGTGGTTCTTGGACGACTGTGGCGAGTATTCCTCACGCTCGTTTCCGATTCGATGCCGAGGCGGTGGGCAGCCAGGTCTTTGTATTTGGTGGACAGAATGCCTACAACAACACCTGCCAGTGTTACTCTGCGTCCGACGAAATTCTTGTTTCAACCAAGGGGTCTGCGCCAAGCTCTGCTCCAGGCGGGGCGCCGACGACGAGTAGTGCCCAGTACAACAGTGTCATTGCCGCATTCATGTGCGTTGCAATTGGTGTGGCTGGTCTCGCTTAAGATTGATGGGTGCTCCGAGTTTCTCACTTAGAGATCTAAACTGATACTAACGAGTCCATCGAGGCGAACGGAACCTGATACTTACAGTTTGTTGGGACGCTGCCATTAGACACGCCTACCTGTTGAGAATCTGCGAGACATTTTTTAGCCTACTGGTAGTCTCACTGCCCCAGCGCTTGCTTCAGTGCTCAATCGTCTTTCTGTTCCGAAAAGTGAGAATCAATCGCCGCTCGAGTGCTCGTGTAATGAAGGTCGAGTCGACCTCTTTGATGTCATGTCAGGCATGCTGATGTATACAAATCATCAAGCGCGCTAAACGAGGTTGATGCTACGAGAGTTCGTGGGAGCAAAGCGAACTTGTTCTTAACATTATGCATGATTCGGCGGATTCTATCGTAAGAAAGCACAGTATTCGTCGTCGAAGAGTTTGCCAGTCCCATCAATGTAGTAGTGCCGCAGACTGCTATATGCGTTTGCACACACAAAAACGTATTCTGTCTATGGTATCAGTGCGATTCCTGCGAAGCACTATAATCCACCACCTTATTGTAGAAAGCTCCCTGCCCACATGTGGAATGATGAAAGTCATTTCATGGCGGCCTGGTGCTTGACCTTTCATGTGGACAACCGCACAAATGTGTTTTCTTGGCCCTGATGCTTGGAATCCACGAGCTTCCATCCCTTTTCTTTCAGACCGAGGAGCACAGCATCGTGTCTTGCCTTGTTGCGAAGATATCGGAAATGCCACTCAATCAGCAATTGATCGAAGGGAAAAAGTCCCGTCGAATCCAATCCTCAAGAACTTCGTATTCCGAACCTTCCACGTCCATCTTCAGAATGTCCAGGTGTTTGCGTCCACATCTTTCCATCCAGTTTTCGAGCGTGTTGACAGGGACACTAATGGTACCGCCCATGCCAGAATATTTCCCGACACGCATACTCACTTGGTCCCGCCTTGCTGCATTTGGTTTAGTGAACGTGAGGTTTCCCTTGAACGTGGCCAACCCTTCGGGAGTAAGATGAAATAGGCCATCAACTTTGAGTTGATCACGCTTGGAAACGTATTCCAATGATTTGGGTGTCGGATCGAATCCCCAGACGTTCAGTTTGTGTTTTTCCATAATGCCTTCGTCCCATGATGTATCTTCCTCCAATCCAATGCTATAGACGATTGATTTTGGCGTTAACTTTGATGAGTCATAGTCCAACCACCATATCCCGTGCCAACAAGATTCAGCTCGAGCGGGGGTTGATTTTTCTCTCCAGATGTCGTTTGCATCTCATCCGGAACTGACAGTGACATTATTGTCATTGCCCCAACAACATCCGTTGCCTTGACGGAAAGCATTACCATAACTGTGGCTGCATACAGCATGGCAATGACCAAAAATGCCCATCGGGAATACTTCACCATTGTCATGATGATGAGATGCAAGGAGGGCTTGGCAGGTCGACCTTGGATGGTTTCCGACCTGAATGGATATTAGTCGAAAGTTGCTCACCGAAAAAGTTCTGTATGGGTGTATGGGTAAAAATGTGTTGTGTGTGTCATAACCAGTACCGTACAGTGGTCTGATGATTACGCTTACTGATTCGAATCGCAACGGTCACAGATAATGTACATATTACATATACATCGACGTGTGAGTCAAGAAGTACCGGAACCAAATGGTCATAACATAGGCCGGGGGTGTTTAGTGTTTAATGAAGGCGATCAGACCGGCGCGCCTACGAACTCCTTAATTAGTTCATAGAGCCGCGAAATTTGGCCTTGAAAAAGGAGCGGGGGTTGGGGTTGGTGGTTTTGATAATTAGGGTTATGGAGTACGACGGTACAGAGTGACAATACAATAGAATCGCGTTAGTAGTTAGTAGTTAGTGCTAATGTTATTCAGACATAAGTACCAGCCAAAATGACTAACATTGCAGGAGCAACGAGAGCAAATGAAATTGGAGTTGGCTATTGCCAGCATCCATCCCATTCTATTGCATTGATAGGATACTAAGATGGAGAAGCATAGATATATTACCACTATTCTGATACTAGCTACCCTAGTAGAGACCAAGTCTAAAAACGAATTGCGGAAATCAACCATTCTCCCAATGAAACACTGAGAAGTCTGATTCAACTCTACAGTTCCCTGGAAATAGAGTTGCAATTGCTGACTCCACAGAACTCGGTCAGATTTGGGACACAATCCATTCCTCCTAGAACACTTCATGCATCAACAACAAGCAAATGAGGTAGTGCTGTTGTTGAGTGAATCAATTCCTCATTTCAGAACCTCATTGGTTCTGTAGTGCATGATCAATTTTTGATGTTCATCACCAATCAGATCGACGTGCACATTTGAAGTTTCGATTCTGGCTGTAAGTGAAACTTGAAGGCGCACACCTGGCGAAGGAACTCGCAAGGGAGAATTCATTTGGCAGAACAGGAGGAGGAAGATCTCTGTTTAGGAATGGTCAGCTGTCCTCATTTCTGAGAACACAAAGCTTGCTTGTTTGATGTCAAGCTACGGTAAACATTAGCGCAATATAATTCATCAATGAGTTGCTTCTTCTCCGCAACTTGCAAAGCCAACCAGGTACGCCTCGTACGTGATGCAAACCTGCAATGCCGTATATGAACCAGTGCAAAGCAACTCATGTTCCAGGGTCAAACAGCGCAATTTATTTGCTGGTGAATGGACCATGAACCTTGAATACAAATGTCTTTAATGAATGTTGCGACAAGTCTTTCAAAGGCAGCATTCTGCTGCTACAACAAGGTTGTTGAATCATGAATACATCAAAACGTGATGACCATTTTTTTGTGAAGGCATCCTGTGCCATGAGGTACACCCACCAGATTCATGCAGGGTTGCTCACCTGAATGTGATGCACAAGTTCTGGGCGATGAAGCTTAAAACAGTTTTGTCACCCTGCTTGTACGGTGGCTGACAACCAACGATTGACAATGCAAGGACACATTGTGCCCATGACAGCACTGAGTTTCTGTTGACAACTAAGGTGAGCAATGGATATGCATAAACAAAGAAGAATCAATTGTTTACCCCTTTTGTCATTATATATTCCATGACAACGTCAAATTGATGAGCCACACTTAACTTGCAACAGCGGTCTCTGTTTCTGCGTCAAAGTTTGGAGCCTTGTCGTTACAACAGGAGCAGCACGACCTGTCATATTCCTAGCCCCGTCAGAAACAAAGGCAAGCATTGAAATAACTTGGAGACCATGGCCCTGTGCATGACTTTGCCTGTATGCCAATTATTGGTTGGAAGGGCACATCTGTGGAAATTGTAGATCTCGCGTTTTCTTAGGTCAAGACATGATGTGCTTTGGTGTGTTGCACTGTCACCAAGGGCAATGGAGAATGCCCACAACAATTTGAGGACTTGCTTCAGCAAGCCGCTGGAGGTTTGCTGCACAAGCAACTCTGGCCATCTTCCTTATGTCGCCAGGGCTGCAAACAATTCTAGATCCAAATACTTCAGCATTATGGTGGAGAATGCTTTCTGTCAATCAAAATGACAGCACACCACATGAGGAGATGTGTTGAAGGTGCCAAATCAAATAGCATCTTCTTTGTGGTTGGAATTGTAACAACATATTGGAAGTAGCAGCCCTCATCTTGCACATTGCTGTCATGGTTCTCACCGTCATTGCAATTATCTGCAACATCAAGCCTGACAGTCTTCTGTTTTTTGAGAAAGCGAAAATGCTCGTTCCTTCACCTGGAGTGTATTCTTAAGGCAATCAGCATAAACTGCTGCTTGTTCCGCAGCTCTGCCAAAAGGTTATCAAGGACAATGAATTGTCATCACAGTTGCTGCTGTTCTGGTTTTTAACATCATCAGCATCATCACCCAGTTGGTCATCAGCATTCAAACCTTCATGCTGTTGTTGCTGCAGCCACAATGGAACTTTTAGCACAATGGAGCTTCTGATGTTTGGTTCCCAACCCCTTGGAAATCTGGTGCATTCACGCGTTGGATGCTACATGTTGAGGCTGCGCCCCACCGACAAAAATCACCAAATGACTCTGAATGCTTGTGATAATGATAACACTTCTCGAATGCAGGCAGTCCGAGCAGCGATGAAATGCGGATGCTATGTGGCACCAAACAAATCCCCAACGGTGCCGGAAACTTGCAAGGATGGCAAGGCATCAGGGATGCCATCGTAGGGGTAAATTCAGAGGCCATGCAACACCAACAGAAATCACTGAACAACACAGAAAACCTACCGTCGTGATGGCACTTCTCGAACAAAGTCCAAGGAGCAGAGCACAGTTGGATATGGGACGAACCTCAGTCTAAGTGGCTGGTGGTGATGTATGACCAATCAGTTGCAGGTATCACTGGCATTGTAGCTGTGCATCTTGAATTAAATGAAAAAATGAACACAACAAGTGAAGGAAAATCACCCATGTACTCAATAGGATTTCCTATCTTCCGCAATTTTGAAACCGGAGCGACGATGAGTGATGTTCTTACATGTGTGAAAGATGAGCTTTTGTGGTATCCAAATATGCATCATGTTACCTTTTTACACGTATACCTAGTTATTTCATTTGGAGACGGGGATACAAGCGTCATCGAGGACGAGACGCGACGGGATGACGTCGAAGCAAATTCGGATTGGGTTAGCAATGTATGAGTCATTAGCTAGGCCCTTCCTTATTGAGGATGAAACTTACAAAATTACCGGCCTCCTACTAAGAACAAAGTTCTCCTACTAAGAACAAAGTTACTGTCAAGATGAAATTCAGTAGGTTTTCTATTTTTCCATCATAGTTGACTGACAAAGTTGAGGGTCAACTTTGACAACCAACTTTGACAAACAGAGTTGACATGTCTGATTGGAGTTAATCAGAAGGTAGCACATGGTTCTGTTAACTAGCCGTTCACATGCCACCACAGATATGACCATGTGTTTTGTTAAATGAGTGACAGCAAAGAAAGCACATGGAGAGCAATGATCATGCCAATAAGCATGCATCATCCTGGCAATATTGCAATGAGAGCAAGTCACCTTCCTCAGGAGACAAAGTCAGAATGCAATAATAGTTGTAGAGGATAACAACGAAGAGTACATATGAGTTGGAGGATTAACGATCAACAAAACTCAGCCAACAAGTAGGCAAGCGTTATTTCAAATTTCAAATCATCAAGTCATCAAGATTTCCCCCTTTTCCAAATGCACATCAGTTTCCCACCAGGGTGCACCGGTGCCTTGCTTCTTTGTCAAAACTTCAGATTTACAGGCCGCTTGATCAACATTCTCGTCAACATTGATCGTGCGGTGCAACGACTACACCGAGGAGGAGTTGGCTTCTCCATGACCGTTTTGTGCAACAGGCTACAGGCATATCAAAATGAATGCTTCCCTGATACCCGTTGCAAGGGTTCCTTGATTGAACCAAAACATGATCTTGTAGCTGCCAATGCATTATAAATGGTAACAAGTCCGGCGTACTAGTAAGGGACACATCGCCGGCTTCTATCATGACGTGAGGCTTGGGAATGTTGCATGCTGGGTATCATTACCATGCTGACTATAGCTATAGAATATTTGAGTAGGAACTAAATTCTTCCAAGTTTTTTTCTGTTGTCATCATTCTACATGTACAGATGAAATTAAGTACACCAGCATGACACCATGGACGACAAACACCAGGTGCCTCTAGTAACAACAGGAACATAGCTACGGTGAAAATGCGACATTATCAAGTTTACGCACCCGGAATAGCTCAGTGTTAGTGCGGTCTACTCCAGTTCTACTATTCGATAACCGAGGGCCTTCTAGTTGTTGCAGGACATCAAGCGCTTGTGATTTATCTTGTGTCGTGCTAGCAACAAAGGATAGCAGAACTATGAGATAAAGGGCTTTTGATAACGTAGGTGCTTTAAGGATTGTGCTTAGACTTTGTCGCAGGTTTGTCGATTCGGCAGTCTTTTCCACGTCGTTCATACGGGAAAGGACCGTAATTTCGATGCGCGACTGAACCGCGACTCAGTCCGAATGTACAACTCCGCGCTCCGCCCACACATTTTATGTTGGATGTTTTGCGACGGTACCGTACGCTAAGTACGAGTATAACTACAGGCGCTCCCGTTTGGTGTGGTGCGATGTGATTTGTGATGCGCCCTGTCGATGCATTCCTTCTGTGGCTCTAATCTACCATGTGGTGTTCGGATTCGTATCTTGTTGCCTCCATACTGACCTTCTTGACACTTCAGAGCGTCGCTGCCTTTGTCATCAATCCTGCCAAGGTCTTGCCTGAACAACGACGACAAAAGCGACAACAGCAGCAGCAATCGAATAGACTGTGTTCAACAGTTCGGCACCTGGCTTCCCGTCCTTACGACGAACATGATGTTGTGGACGATGGTGACGGCGAGGACGACGACTACAACGAATATCTTCGTCAAAGTCTCGAACGGGCGAAAAACGAAAAACTAGGGGCTCCAATCCTCCCGAGTTGAAGCGCCAGCGGGCGAAAAGGGTAGAGAGCGAATTCTTGGAAGCTATGCGAAATGTGTCGGAAGAATTTCGAGATTGAAAAAGGAACTGGGAAGTGATGGAGCAGTGAATAAGTTTCTCGAACAAATCGACGACGAGGATGTACGAATCCAAGACGACAACCTGGACAGCATCTTTCAGTGATATCGAACACTATATGATATAAGATCATCATTCCCAAAGTCAGAGTCGACTGCCGCTCGACGCATGAAAGTCATGTCGACCGTGTTGTCGGTAAATACGTCAGCCACGTGCTCTGATGTAGGAGTTGTCAAGGAAACCCCGCAAGGTTGATGCAACGAGAGGAGTGTGTGGGGTAGTTACCCAAAAGCATCTTGCTTGTTGCACCTAGATAATGCTTTGATGCGGCGGATCGAATCATCGCTGGGCATCGTATTCTTCGAAAGCTCGCCAGTTCTGTCAATGTAGTTGTGCCGCAACCAGCTTAGTGACCTTCCATCAAGCGAAGTGAGAAGAATCGCATGTCTTCTAATGGATTGACAGCTACTGCTACTTGACTTGGTGTCCAGTGACTCCACGACCATAGGTCATCAGACGAGTTCCGAGCATATCCCAATGCCACGGAAATCAAACAAGGCATTCTGCAGATCATCGGGGTACAGAGCTTCCACCAAAGCCACCAACTCCTTGCTGCAGAAGACATTCATTTGATCCTGCAGATTCGTGTTGCGGAAAACGGTGGCCATACTCCTCCCACGCACCCACTCGTTCCAGCAACGCCTTGGCGTCTGCTTGTGCCGTTTCCAAATGTCCAACGAAGTTGATGTAGCGCATCCGCTTCGACTGGCTGTTCCAGTGCGGATTGGGACACGCATGTGCCACGCGCACGAAATCTTGAAACGAGCGCTCCGTAATCGGACCGCACGGGCTGTGCAGCGGGCAGCACCGCTTTGTGGCAACTTTTGTCGTCCGCAGCGGTCAAAACCTCTCCTACTTCACTCTTTTCCTTGTCAGGTTCTTTCAAAAGCGTTAAACCCCAAGCAACTCGCCATTAGTTGCTAAAACCTTGAACCTAAGTGCCAAACTTGACAGATTATCTGATAGTGCGTTCTACTGCTGATAATGAAGTTCGATTCCTTGGCTCTCCTCCCTCTCATTGCCTGCGTAAATGTCGCATGTGGTCAGGGAACTGTAACCTGGTCGGTCCTAGACAAGGCACTTCCAAAACCGATATCCTCGGACATGACAGCAACTGCTGGCCCTGATGGTTTGATCTACATTGCAGGTGGTTGCGACGCCAGAAATGGTAATGTCTTCAACATCACTACAACCTACTTCGACTGCCTTTCCTCAACCGATGACTTCCTTTCCTTCAATCCTGAAACCTACGCTTGTGTTTTGATAGAACTCCTTCCTCGACCGCATTACCACCACGCGGCAGCTGTGAGCAACAACGTCAGTTACACCGCTCGTTCCAGTGTCTGGCGCATTACCTCAGCTACCGTGGACTCGGTCGAGATTGAGGCGGTTGCCCTGCTCTAGGTGGCCCGTGGCTACATCCACGCCGTCAACAACGACAAGGGTGAGGCCTTTGTCGTGAGTGGCTGTCCGGACCAGAATAATTTCTACGCACCGTTGTGTTGCCGGTGAAGTACGAGATTGCCTCGGATACTTGGACCTTTTTGGATGACGTGAATTTCCCAGGTGGCGACTAGGCACTCGTGGAATTGGATGGCGTTTTGTTTACCGTTGGTGGCGACGACCAGGTCGATCCCACGTGCGCTCCAACCATCGACCCTACGGACCCAGGTGAAGCGACTGTCGCCCTTGACGACGTTGAAATGCTGGACGATAGTGGTTCTTGGACAACTGTGGCGAGTATTCCTCACGCTCGTTTCCGATTCGATGCCGAGGCGGTGGGAAGCCAGATCTTCGTACTTGGTGGACAGAATGCCTACAATACGACCTGCCAGTGTTACTATGCATCCGACGAAATTCTTGTTTCAACCAAGGGGTCTGCGCCAGCCAAGCTCTGCTCCAGGCGGGGCGCCGACGACGAGTAGTGCCCAGTACAACAGTGTCATTGCCGCATTCATGTGCGTTGCAATTGGTGTGGCTGGCCTAGCCTAAAGTTTTGGCACCTAGTTTCCCATTTCACTTCATTTAGCCGAACTCTCCAAACTGATACTAACAAGTTTGAAACCAGGTAGTTACAAAAGCGATGCTGCAATTGGAAACGCCCACCTGGTGAGAACCTCAGAGTTTCTGAGCTCAGTATCACTGCACCGGTACTTGCTTCTACTTTCGGTTGATAACTTCAGCGCTCAATTGTCTTACAGTTCCGAAAGTGAGAATCGATTGCCGCTCGAGCAATAAAGGTCGTGTCACCCTGCGTATCCATAACGATGACAGCCATGGTGATGTATAAGCCGTGATAGAAGCTCCACGAGGTAGATGCTACGAGAGGAGTTCAAGTACACTTAGCCAGCAAAACGAACTTGTTCTTTACGTTATGCTATGATTCGGCGGATTCAATCGTAGGTACGCATAGTGTTCGTCGTACAGCTTACCGGTTCCATCAACGTAGTAGTGCCGCAAACTGCTAAATGCCTGTGTGTTCGTACAGAAAAATGGTATTCTGAAAACCGTAGTACCAGTGCGATTCCTGCTGAACATCTAGATGAACTCCTTCGTAAAAGCCACCAATCTGATGCCCTGGTTGAATAGCAAGAGCACTTGTGAAAATGAGCTCCCCGATACGTAGACAATATCCGAGTTTACAAAGAGATCGATTGCTTCCAACTCATTTGTGCTCGACTTCCAGAATCATTTGATGCTTTTAAAATCCTCGTAAAGTTTGGCAAGGAATTTGTGCGATCTCGGGAGCATGCCAGGTTCTGATGGCCATTCTCCCACAACATTCTGAGCTACCATCGCTCGCATTGTATCACCAATACTTCCACGGTGATCGGCCTGAAAATAAGCCCAGTAGATGTTAACTGTGTGGTTAGAACCGACTTCAAGTTCCACAATGTCCATCAAGGCATTCAACACATTGCGCCAGTACGATTCCGACGCCTTGAGAACAATGTCTCCCACTCTCAGATGAAAGACAGCATTCAGTGCATGCTTTGCTCCATCATCATAGGGAACAAGATTATCATGCGTCTCTGTTTCAACTGTTGTTGCATTAATATCACCAGCCTTTGTCGTAGTCCGAAATGCAGTGGCGATACTTTTGTGTTGCTGATACCAAGGAATAATTGCATGTTCCAGTAGATGATTGTCTCGCAGAAAGCTATCGATAAATGCCAGAAGATCACCATGCCCAGGGGATCTTCGTTTCTGTTCTTCGGAGGGCCAAATCTCCGAACCACCGGCTTCAATCCATTGAATGATCTTGTTATCCGTGGCCAATTTGGAAATGTCTTGCCTTTTGAGATAGTTAAACCTGGTTGTCTTCAAGGTGCGATTGGGAAATCTAGCGTTACAAGACGGAAAGACAGGTTCGAGAAGGAGATGATATAGCTCCAAGCCATATCCAAAATTTTCTGTATCAAAACAATAGCAATATCCTTTCATCATGGCAGCATGCCAAAACACGTAAAAATTTTGCATCGTTCGGTGACCGATTCCGGCAATCCAGGATTTTGCTTTGGCGGCAACAACCAAACGTTGATCTGGACATGATGAAAGATCGATTCGTTTTGCTGCTCTGCTTGCTGGAGTCGCCTGATCGGTTGGAGTGAGAGCATGTTGGTTTGTTAGTCCACCCGTGTGTGCAAGCACCTTCTTGGAACCTGACTCGGATTTGTTTGTTGAATATACAATCAGTACATCTGTGAAGTTTTGCAGACTTAAAATGAAGACCGCAGTTAATACTGCCACAAGTACATGAGAGCGATGCGAATGTATGGAGAAGCGTCGTGCCATGATTTGTACACCTCATCAACAGTCTCTAGAGAGCCTAGAGTTCAGGACACAGTTGTTGAGTCGACGATGGATGGATGTACGTCGCTCTATTCTGGAAAACGCGAAGCAGACTTCAATGCAGGATCGCAGAAAGCATTCAATATACACATATACATACAAATATAATACGTATAGTACTATTGCAGTAGCAGTATATTTTAGTTTAATACATGTATATATGTGACAGGTTATGCATAAACTCCGAGCATAATACTCCAGTACTCCAGTACAGTTCAATTACGTAGACAACTACAGTATTTTATACGGAGTATCGTGCACTTATGTACAGTACCTATGATATGGAATATGGAGTACTACTGGTACAAGTAGTACGACTACAGCACATCAGCACATCAGCATACTACATGTACTACAAGTACTCGAGTAATCCGGTGTCCGGAGTACATAACCAAGTAAACAGTGCTACAGTAGCGTGTGTGCGAATGGATGCTGACGTGTACTGCCAGAAGTAAATCCAACCACGAGTCTGTACGTAGAGGTAGACACAACTTTTTATTCTTTTCTTTCTTTTAACGTAAGTAGCTTTACGATGACTACTTTTATCTGGTTTATCAGACCCAAGGCTCGACGAATGATACTATGATATGGCACGCTATGAGCGTTACCATGACATGCTTCGGCATTGACTTACCTGACCTCGGTCATGGATATCCTTCGTGCTTCGGCATTGAAATTCTGACTTCGGTCATGAACACGGCCACCTTGCGTGGTACGAACGATGACGATGATCTTACACGATCCTTTATATTACGTATTATACAGAACAACACGACGCAAATATGGACGGACTTACCGTTGTAGACGCAATGGTCGCGTGTGGATTGGACCATGATGCCCTGTTCATGGAGGAAACACAAGCACAACGCCTCGCGTCAGACATTTTCGGTAATCAGTTCTCAGCATGTTTGGACGTCACATTCAAGGAGCTTGACGAACACTTCAAGACCTACGGTGATTTGACGGTTGCCCAGGGACGAATCCAAGTCCGTGTCGGGGTCAGGAAACATATCAAAGCGTTTGTGCAATGGACACGCGATGAGTTGCGCCTTGGTCGCAATCCGGCCTTGACCCCCTTTCCAATTGCACAAGTGGCAGACCTCATTCGTCGTTACAAGACGCATGAGAAGTACTTGACCGATTCCAAGATCTTGTCGGATGCAGCGAAGCCCGATAAATTCAAGGAGTCCACCAAGTGGGAGGATTGGAAACCAACGTTTCTTAATTACCTACGTTCCATACCTGGACGTGATGGGATTCCCCTTAAATATGTCTGCAGAGACAACGATGAGGCGGACAGAGATGCAATGAGTGAGGATTTTCTTGATGACTACGTCGCCGCTGCGCCATTGGAAGGCAATTCGTATGCTATCGACACGGCCCAGGTACATACGTTCCTGTTGAACTTCGTGATGGGAAACGATACTGCCGAGGCCAAGATCCAGGGCCTGAGGCGCGCTAACGACGGCCGCGAAGCATTCAAACGCTTGGTCGAACATTATGAGGGTGTGGGTATCCACGCCATCGATATTCGTGAGGCAGACGAAGTAATCAAGACTCTGTTTTATAGCGGAGAAAAAGCACCACACATGTGGTGGTCTGAGTTCGAGAAACGACTCACTCGGGCGTTCAACGCATACGTAAAACGCGAAGGGCGCATCGTCTACTCCGACTCCATGAAGATCAGGATGCTCATTGACAAAATTAAGGCGGATTTTTTGACACCGACCAAGGCACAGCTTGAGATAGAACTCTCACGAATGCCTTTGACGATTACATATGAGCAATCCTTGGCCTTATTTCGGAACATGGTCAACCAGAAACATCCGCCACAGATGAACGCCGCCAATAATCGAACGCGCCGGCAGGTGAATGAAGTTTCCACTGGGCGCGGTTCCAGGGGACGTGGCGGTGGCGGACGAGGTGGTCGAGGCGGCCGTCACGGAAAAGGTGGTAGTCGTGGTAATACACGGACCCGAACCGACAGTCGGATGATCACCCTAACTGACGGAACTCAAATTGAGTACCATGCTTCCTTTAATTTCCCCCGACACGTATATCTTAAAATGAAACAAGAAGATAAAGATACTCTAAAACGTGAACGAGCAGCATACAATCAAGGCCAAGGTCGTGGATCCCGCAGCGAAATTCAAGAATTGCGATCTCAAATCCAAGAACTACAGCAGGCCAACTCTGTCGTAACGCCACCTGCTGATACAGTTTCTGTACGATCGCACATCAGTCAGATCACGACCGGTACTAACGTCATGGGCGGACGTAACGAACAGGCGAACAATAGAGATGCGCGTCGAGCCGCTGCCGTCCTTACCACGCGTCACGTTCGTACGACAACAACTAAGGCCTGGACGGATCCACCGGCGAATACGACGGCGGAGAACGAGTGCGATACTAACGCAGACACCTGCTGTCTCGGTCGCAATTTCGTTGTTCTCAATCCAACGTTCCGCACAGCCGACGTCTACGCTTATGACGCAAGCATCAAGCCTATTGAGAACGTTCCCATCGTCTCGGGTGCCACGGCTTACGACGACCCTGACTCTCGTAAGACGTTCATTTTAGTCTTCAACGAGTCTTTGTACTATGGTGATTGCCTGGATCATACCTTGATCAACCCCAACCAGGTTCGTGCATTTGGTATACCCTTTTGGGATAATCCATATGACACGACTCGATCCCTTTCCATCGACATTGACACAGATTTGCGTATTCCTTTACGCGCCCACGGCACCAAGCTCATGTTCCGTACACGCGTCCCCACCAATGAGGAATTGGTAACATGTGATCACATACAAATGACGAGTTCCCATCCCTGGAATCCCACCGAGGTTTCCATGTTACAAGCAACGAATCAAGGCGGAAGTATATCTCGTCCCCCGTGGAAGCGGCAAGTGGCGACAGTTGACTCAACATATGAGCGATACGAGTACCTCGACCTGGACTCTGATGATGCTTGGTTGGACTCGATTGATCCGTCCCTTGTACGACTCGGTGAGCGGATAAGTGAGGTTAAGCAACGATCTTGTGCACAAGTCGAAACGGTTTACGATCACACGGAGATCTCAGCTCGTCGCACATTCGTGAGTGACGAACGGCACGTAAAAGTGACTGCAGAAGCGCTGGCGGATAAGTTCGGCATAAGTTTACCACGTGCGCAGCGTACACTCCGGGTAACGACACAAAGAGGTGTGCGATCAGCCATCCTCCCAATTAGTCGACGATATAGGGCAGATCGGATGTTCTCGATAGGGCAGATCGGATGTTCTCCGTGAAGCGACTCAACGGCAAGTTCGCAACTGATACTGCATACGGAAAGGTGAGGTCGCTGCGCGGCAACATTGGTTCCCAATTGTACTCCCACAAATGCGGTTTCAAGGCATGCTACCCGCTTCAAAAGATTGACGGTAACAGCGTGGGTGATACATTAACACAATTTATTAGTGATTATGGCGTACCAGAACGACTCACTTTCGATGGCGCGTCGGTTCAAACCGGACCCAAGACTCGTTTCATGGATGCGATCCGACGATACGAGGTGAAGTATCACGTATCCGGACCAAGGAGGCCCAATGAGAATCCAGCCGAACAAGGAATTCATGAACTCAAGAAAAGGTGGTACCGACTGATGCTCAAAAAGAAAGTGCCTGCTCGACTGTGGGACTACGGTTTCACATGGGTGTGTGAGACTGATAATGTCTGTGCGAATATGTCCAAATACGCCGACGGTCGGACACCATTGGAAATTATCACGGGTGACACCCCCGACATTTCTGAGTACCTTGATTTCGACTTTTTCGATTGGGTGCTTTATCGGAGCAATGCGGGTCTTGGGGAAGTTGAAGTTGCCAAGTGGCTTGGCGTATCTCATCGCGTTGGGAGACTCATGTCCTATTGGCTCTTGCCAGAAAGTGGTATCCCAATTTCAGCAACGACTGTTCAACGAATGACGAATGATGAGAAGTCCACAGAGGAGATGCGAAAGAGGATGGAGCAATACGAGGAGAGCTTGCGCAGCACGTTCGACACAAAGTCGGCTGATCTGACGAAGTCATTGCGCGACGTCCATCCGAGTCTTATTATTGACCCTGAAGACGAAGATCAGTCATTCTACGACGACTTCACAAGAGTGATTGATGATACGAGACTTAAACATGCAGATGAGAAATACGCTGAGAATGTGGAAGTGACGACCGACCCATACGTGGGCATGGAAATGGCAATGCGACGAGGTGCCGATGGCGAGACAGTACATGCAAAAGTCCGCAAGCGTATGAGAGATCATGACGGAGTGCCGATTGGCGTGGCACATTCCAATCCATTATTGGACTCGCGCAAGTACGAGGTCGAATACGTGGACGGACACGTCGAAGAGTTGACGGCGAACGTGATAGCGGAAAACATCATTGCGCAAGTCGACGAGGAAGGTCGAAGGCAAATGATGCTGTCAGCAATCGTGGATCACCGCGTATTGCACGACGCCATCCCTAAGAGTCAGGGGACTTATGTTAACTCGTATGGCGTTAGGCGACGCAAGACGACTACACGCGGCTGGGAATTGCTTGTCGAGTGGCGTGACGGGTCCACTGACTGGGTAGTCCTAAAGGACTTGAAAGATTCATATCCCGTGGAGCTGGCAATTTATGCGAAAGAGCGCAAGGTCGACGATGAACCAGCATTTGCCTGGTGGGTGCCATACGTCTTGCGAAAGCAGAAACGTATACTGCAGAAGATAAAGAGCAAGTACTGGGCGAGAACGCACAAGTACGGTATTCGTATTCCAAAAAATGTTAAAGAGGCGATGGAAATCGATAAGGAAAATGGGAACACATTATGGATGGACGCTATCAAACTCGAGATGCAGAACGTCAGGATTGCTTTTGAAGAATTCGACGGCGACCCTAACACGTTGGTTGGGTACACGCAGATAACTGGACACTTGGTGTTCGACGTCAAGCTTGGGGAGAATTTCAGAAGAAAGGCTCGGTATTGTGCCGACGGTCACAAAACAGGGGCACCGGCATCGGTGACTTACAGCACTGTGGTGTCACGGGACTCAGTACGAGTCTTGTTGACAATTGCAGCTCTTAATGAACTTGACATACTTGGGGCCGACGTGCAAAATGCATTTCTGACGGCTCCTAATAAGGAGAAATGTTGGATGATTGCCGGGTCAGAATTCGGATCGGAGGAAGGGAAATTGTTCCTCGTCGTCAAGGCATTGTATGGATTGAAGTCGGCAAGTTTTAGCTTCCGGTCCTACATGGCAGAAAAACTAGCATCGATGGGATTTCAATCATCAATGGCAGATCCAGATGTGTGGTTGAGAGCCGCAACTAAGACGGATGGAGAGTCTTACTATGAGTACGTACTTATGTACGTTGACGATATCCTATCCATCTCGTGCGATCCGAGGATTATACTTGAAGAGGTTCAAGCCACGTTCAAATTCAAAAATGGCAAGATCGAGGAACCAGAATATTACTTGGGTGCAAAGCTTCAGTGTAAACCATTGAATGGATTCCAGTGCTGGACAATCACAAGCCAAGATTACGTCAAGGCTGCGGTGAAGAACGTGGAAGAAGCACTCAAGAAACTTGGCAGAAAGTTGCCAACGTCTAATACGAGCACACCAATGAACATTACATATATCCCCGAAATGGATGTAACGGAAGAACTGAATGAGGATGACGTGACCTACTTTCAAGAGTTGATTGGAGTGTTGCGATGGGCTACCGAGATCGGAAGGGTTGACATATTGTTGGAAGTGTCGCTCTTGTCCCAGTACCAAGCCAATCCACGTGAGGGACACTTGGAACAAGTCTTACATATCTTCTCGTTCCTCAAGGCCCATCCCAAGCTCACGCTGTATTTATCACCAGAGTTGCCGAATCTTGATTACGGAGACTTCCGGACCAACAAGGATGATTTTATGGAGATTTATCGAGACGCTGAGGAGTTACTTCCGCATCGTATGCCGATGCCCAGGGGAAGGAGTGTTGTTGTGACTGCGTACGTTGATGCTTCACATGCGGCAAACAAGGTAACCAGACGATCGCATACTGGGTACGTCGTATTCATCAATCGTGCACCTGTTGTATGGTACAGTAAGAGGCAGAATACGGTGGAAACGAGTACTTTTTCAGCGGAATTCATTGCTCTTAAGGTATGTTTGGAAGCGATCGAACATTTGCGTTTCAAATTACGGTGTTTCGGCGTACCCATGCCCCAAGGAGAACCATCGTACGTGCTTTGCGACAACGAGAGCGTAGTGAAGAATACGTCGAATGTCGAATCGACGTTGAATAAGAAGCATTCGTCTGTCGCTTACCACCATTGCAGGTGGTCCGTTGCTGCTGGGGTCATCACGCTCGCTTATGTTAGCACCCATGACAACATCGCAGATTGTTTTACTAAGCGACTGCCATTGAGTACACGGATGCACCTTTTCGGCCAGTGGACTTTTTAGTGCGAAGTCAGCCACGTTACGTGTGTGTATGCATCGCACGAGTCTGTCTTCGAGGGGACCAAGTAAACATTGCTACAGTAGCGTGTGTGCGAATGGATGCTGACGTGTACTGCCAGAAGTAAATCCAACCACGAGTCTGTACGTAGAGGTAGACACAACTTTTTATTCTTTTCTTTCTTTTAACGTAAGTAGCTTTACGATGACTACTTTTATCTGTAACAAGCTTGGGAAAACCACTCTTCTCATTTATTTTGCCAATAGTAGTTTTTGCCAAAACTACCCAAAAACCACTAAAACCACTTGATTAACCACTTTGCGCGTTAAAACCACCTACTTACTAGAGTAATAAATACTTGCTACCTATAAAAGAGACCACATTAGCCTTTTAATAATAAAGGGTGGCAAAACCCTAATTTTTATTTTTTCAATTTTAGGTTTAGGTTCAAACCTTGTTAAACCTAAATTCCAAACCTTCTACCGGGCACTGTACCCCATGTACTCGAGTACTGTACTTCGATGTCAAGGTGCGCACTGGGAAGAGTGACATCTGGCACAGTATCTCTACCGGTACTACCGGTTGTACTTAGCAGTAACAGTTACAAGTATGTTCATACTATGACACTACCTGGTACCTGGTACAGAGTATGTCATATATATCGGACGGAGGGAGTACGGAGTATCGCCGCATCGTGATGTCGTATACAGTATACACGTATGATATACACAATAAACATGAAATACGTACACAAAAATATAGCTAAAATTCGTCAGGAGTATGTTTTTTGTTTTGCCATGTCTTCTTCTTTGTGAGCCATAGTAAGCGAATAATGGAAAGGGAAGAATGATTCGATTCGTACGTATATAACTACACGAGTAGTATACCAGTAACCGACCGTACCGTACGCATACGGTATACGACACGACAACGATAACTTATAATTTCTAATTATCGACTCGATTACGTTCGTTCCTCTTTTCACGCCGTATTTCGCTCAGTTTATCAGACCCAACATCACAGCCTACGACCTAATGGGCAATTGGGGAAGGAAATGGCACAAGAGATGAAGCTCTCGCCCTTTCCTGAGGCAGTGGTGCCTCGAAGCTGCGAAAACATGCGTCATGAACATGTTTTCCTTGATACGAGCCTAGACATGCCTCGAACTGTCTACCAACAGTGAACCGTTGCATGACCGATGACACATGCGGCCTGTTAGGGTGATCTGATTGTGTATAGCCCATCAGATTGACTATCGATTGCGACCGATGGGGTTGAGGGGACGCCTTCATTCCTCCTCATGTCATCAGAGGGAAACGCTTCAGCGAAATCTGCGATATTTAAACATTGTATAGGAACTACAATTACGGATATAAACATATCACACGAACACATGGCATTATGCCTTTAATACGACCATACGACCATATTCGTATCGAGACTATACGAGTTACACGTTGCTAAGAAGGGAACCCGATCGTTTGGATCTTTGTTCAACGATCGTTCCTAACGACCTCGATCGAATTTCGGAGGATATAAAAGACCCTACTTTAGTAAACAGAATCAAGATGGCAGCCGTAAATGCTATGCGTACCATGCTTGTCCGCATTGGATTCACAAACCCCGCAGCGCAAGTAATCGTCGACGATCAGGGGATGGATACTCTGGATGAGATTCAACTCCTAACCGACGACGAAATCGAAAACCTTTGCAAGGTAATCCGTCGACCCGGTGGAACGATCCCAGGACCAAACCCTGGAGATGCGCCTGTGAACGATCCAGGCACCCCCGTCAGCCTACGGGCTGAAAACCATCTTAAGCTCTTGGCGTTCTATTTGCGTCATCAGAAGCGAATCAGTAGAACCGTTAACGTCGCAAACGTTACACTCGAAACAATCCGTACCCTACGCGAGCTCCGTGACTTTGAAATGACCTACAAAGCTCCGGATGATCCACCGACTATCAACCCTAAAGACTGGCCCAAGACCATGGAAAGCGTCCATGAATACTTGCGGTCATACTTGGGTGAACAGAAGATTCCACTCGCATATGTTGTGCGAAAGGATGAGGCTGTCCCAATTACGGACCCCGAGGGGGGTTATGCCACAATCCAAGATGAAATGATAGCTCGTGCGAGCCACCGTACCTTTGGACCTGATGGCACTATTACACACGACCCGACATATATTACCAACCGCGAGAAGGTATGGGAAATCATTGCGAAGATAACTCGCGATCACTCCTGCTGGACTTACGTTAAACCAGCCCAAAGGACACGCGATGGCCGTATGGCCTACGAGGGGTTGTATAAACACTTCCTCGGACCGAATAACGTCGATAACATGGCCTCGATGGCCGAAGACAAACTGAAAACGACCGTCTATAACGGCGAACAACGTCGTTGGGACTTTGAAAGGTACATAAATGTACACAAGTCACAACATTCGATCATGGAAGGACTTGTTGAGCACGGCTATACAGGCATTGACCCGCGCTCCAAGGTTCGTTATCTCCTCGACGGCATTAAGACCGATAAATTTGACTCGGTCAAGACTCGCATCATGTCTGATGCCGCACTCCGATGTGACTTTGACGCATGCGTCACGTTGTATCAGGATTTTATCAAACAGACATCGAAGTCGAAGACGACCCCGACCGTGGGCATATCTGAGGTAAGGACAAACGCAGGCGGGTCCAAGCGCAAGTCCGAAGCCGTCGAAGACCGTTATTACACCAAAGCGGAATATGATGCCCTTTCCGCTGATGCCAAGAGAGAACTTGCAACGAAACGCCTAAAACGGGGTCATAAACCCGGCGCTAAGGATAGTAAAGTCCTCAAAGGCACCAAGGCGAAAGAGAAGTCAAAGGATTCAAACGCGGAGGTCATCAAGAACCTAAAAGCTGTGAAGCGTAGCGTTGCCCAGCTTACAAAACAGACGGCTCCCGCCGACGATGAATCCTCTGGGCTCTTCACCAAAACCGACTCAGAAGGGGAACCAAAGAAGGTTACCTCTAGTAAGTCCCCGAATAGGTCCAATTCGGCCCTTACTCGCCAGACGAAAAAGGCCAGCAAGTGACAGCAATGCGAGTGCCGGGCCATCTCGATCCTTCGAACGCTCGGTTCAATTGATGTTAACGTCATTGAATCCAGAACGGACCTCGATTCGCATGCAGATCAATGCGCGATAGGTTCTAACGCCTTAGTAACCCATGATTTTGACCGACCAATCAACGTCTCGAGCTACGACCCTAACGGCCCTATCAATCGAAATCTCCGAACTGTATCCGCTGCTCTCGCTTACGATGACGCACTGAGCGGCGAGACAGTTATACTGGTAATTCATCAAGCGATTTTGATACCAGACCTCGCCCATTATTTATTGTCGACGATGCAACTGCGGCTTAATGACGTGATCGTGAACGACGTACCTCGTTTCCTCACTGACAATCCAACGTTGCTTACTCATTCACTCGTCGTTCCGACGGATGACTTCGACCAACCATACGTCATTCCGCTGACGTTATACGGTGTGGCTTCCTCATTCCCAACGCAAAAACCAACGATACAGGAATACGAGACGCTACCACACATCATCCTCACAGGTGAAGAACCTGCCTACGACCCACACGACACTTCGTTGGCAGACCACGAGAACGCTCTCGCCAGAGCGGTATTGGAAACAGGGGACCGGATCGGCTCTCCTCCGCCAAGGCGCCTTTGTACGGTTTCCAAAACCACTCTTGAGCATATTGCTCCCGACCGAACCCTGTTGTCCTTACAACAGATCTCGACCGTGCATAACGATGCAATGCTCCATTCCACGATGCGAACGAACATTTCGGCGATTCGCTCGACGACAGCGAGCGGACAATTAACTCCACAGGTCCTTGCGACCAACTGGGGTATCGACGTTAGAACTGCCGCAAGGACAGTCAAGGCAACTACCCAAAGGGGAATTCGAACGGTACTACATCCAACCCTGTCTCGTCGTTTTCGCACGAATGATAGGCAACTGCGTTACCGCCGACTCCCCATCGATTGCTTTACCGATACATTGTTGTCGAACACCACCTCGCGGCGCAACAATCGGTGTGCGCAAATATTCGCGACGCCTGATGGTTGGTGCCGGGCGTTCCCGATGTCAAGGAAATCCCAAGCGCATGAGGGATTGTCCCTCTTACTTCAACGAGAGGGCGCGCCGAACACGATGATAATGGATGGGGCGAATGAACAGACCAGGGGCCAATTCCGCAGGAAATGTCGGGAAGCTGGGATTCGGGTGAAACAAACCGAACCCTATACCCCATGGTCCAATGCCGCAGAGGCGGCGATTCGCGAACTCAAGAAGGGCGTTGGTCGGCAAATGGTTCGATCAAGAGCTCCTAAGAGGTTATGGGACGATTGTTTAGAGCGAGAAGCCTACGTTCGGTCCCTAACAGCTCACGACATATACCGACTAGACGGACAAGTACCCGAGACACTTGTCAGCGGCGAGACGGCCGACATTTCTCCGTTCGCAGCCTTTAAATGGTATGAATGGGTCCTTTTTCGGGATACGTCCGTGACGTACCCCGACGACACGATGGTCCTTGGCCGTGACCTCGGACCAGCAATAGACATTGGACCTGCCATGACCCGAAAGATCCTGAAGGCGAATGGCAAGGTTGTCTATCGTTCTACTGCTCGGTCATTGACAGCTGATGAGATGGCCGATGAAACGATGAGTAGAGAAAGAAAGAAATTCGACGAATCGATTACAAAACTTTTTGGTGATTCTTTCAAGTATGAGGATTTCACCAACGACCCGGAACTGGAGGACCTTGGCACCCCATCGTACGAGCCATATGAGGACGATGACGAAGGGGGCTCCCCAGCACCACCCGACGACGATGATGCTGACCCCGATACGTACGACCAATACATGGGGGCAGAAGTCGTATTGCCAATAGGGGACACCATGATGAGCGCGAAGGTCCGTGGACGTAAGCGCCAACATGATGGGACCCTCGTCGGTAAGGCCAATCCAAACCCAATCCTCGATACACGCACATATGAGGTTGAATTTATGGACGGACAGAAGGCCGAACTTACCGCAAACGTAATCGCACAAAACATGTACGCACAGTGCGACAGTGAGGGGAATCAATATTTACTCCTAGCTGGAATCGTCGGCCACAGAAAAGACAACTCTGCGGTTGAAAAGAAGGATATGTACATCCGCCACGGATCGAATCTGCAACTACGCAAGACCACAAAGGGGTGGAGCCTATGCGTCGAATGGAAAGATGGGAGTACCTCCTGGGAACGGCTCGCAAGCCTTAAGGAGTCGAACCCTGTGGAAGTTGCAGACTACGCCACCGCACACGGTATTGAGACTGAGCCCGCATTTGCATGGTGGGTACCGTTTACCCTCCGACGAAGGGACAGAATCATTGCCGCTGTTAATAAACGTTACCACAAGCGAACGCACAAGTTTGGGATCGAAATACCCAAGTCATATGATGACTGCGTACGTATTGACAAGGAAAATGGTAATACACTCGTCTGGCAAGATGCCATTCGGAAAGAGATGGCGAAGGTACTAGTCGCGTTCAAGATACTGGGCGACGATGAACCCATCCCACCAACCTTTCAAGAAATGCGATGCCACATGGTTTATGACGTTAAGATGGAGAACTTTCAGCGGAAAGCACGACTTGTCGCTGGGGGACACATGACCGAGGTATCATCAGCGACAACAACTTATGCTAGCGTCGTCTCGAGGGAATCGGTCAGGATTGCCCTGACTCTGGCAGCGCTCAACGATTTGGAAGTTAAGACAGCTGACATCGAAAATGCGTACTTGACAGCTCCAATCGGAGAGAAAATCTGGTGCACGTTAGGACCAGAATTCGGCGGCGATGCTGGCAAGCGTGCCATCATCGTTCGCGCATTATACGGCTTAAAATCAGCCGGTGCTTCCTTCCGGAATCACCTCGCTGATTGTATGCGTCACCTTGGATGGGAATCATGCAAAGCAGACCAAGACGTTTGGTTGAAACCCGAAGTACGAAAAGATGACGGGTACCAATATTACGCCTATTGTCTTCTTTACGTTGATGACATATTAATGATTCACCACGCAGGTGAAAAGGCGCTACGAGAAATCGACCATTTCTTCAAAACGAAACCCAACTCAATAGGGGACCCTGAGTTTTATCTCGGGTCCAAGCTTCGCCCAATGAGATTACCGAACGGTGTGAAAGCATGGGGGATGAGCTCCAGTAAATACATTCAAGCGTCAGTCGCAATTGTGAAAGCGTACCATTCGCGAGTGTACCCGTCGCGGAAATGGGCAAAGCGAACAGCAGGTCCTTTCCCTTGCGACTATTCCCCTGAACTCGACACGACAGATCTACTGGATCACGAGAAGTCTACATTCTATCAGTCACAAATTGGAGTGCTACGATGGATAGTAGAACTCGGCCGAATTGACATTATTACGGAGGTGTCAGAACTATCATCAATGCTCGCGATGCCACGCGAAGGACATCTTGATGCCGTCTTCCATATATTCAATTATTTGGAAAAGCGACATAACGCGCGGATCGTTTTCGATCCCAGCTACCCGTCTATCGACATGACGACATTCAAGACAGAATGTGACTGGAAAGCCTTTTATGGCGAGGCGCGAGAAGCCTTACCACCGAACGCACCGACACCACGTGGTAAGGATGTCGACCTACGAATGTTTGTCGACTCCGACCATGCCGGTGACAAACGAACACGACGGTCACGAACAGGTTTTATTATTTTCCTGAACATGGCACCGATTGTTTGGTTCTCGAAGAAACAAGCAACGATCGAGACCAGCGTCTTCGGCGCTGAGTTTGTCGCAATGAAACAAGGCATGGAATGCCTACGTGGATTACGATATAAGTTACGGATGATGGGAGTGGCAATTTCAGGCCCTTCGTTTATTTATGGCGATAACATGTCTGTTATCCACAACACACAACGACCCGAGTCCGTACTGAAGAAGAAATCCAATTCGATCTGCTATCATGCAATTCGGGAAGCGGTAGCTATGGGCGAATGCCTTACTGGCCACGTTTCCACCCACGATAATCCAGCAGATATTTGCACGAAGATTATACCGGGAGGGCGGAAGCGAGACCATTTGATTGGACTCCTCCTCCACGACATCGCCGATTACACTTGACTTCCCCCTCACTGAGGTCCGCGGGTTTACATGGGTTCCCCTGGTGTTGTTCATCATGACGCACCTAAATGTCAGTGTATCAATGCTCCTCGACGACGACTTAATGCACCACATTAGCTACATTAACTCGAGGGGACTGATTCGATTCGTACGTATATAACTACACGAGTAGTATACCAGTAACCGACCGTACCGTACGCATACGGTATACGACACGACAACGATAACTTATAATTTCTAATTATCGACTCGATTACGTTCGTTCCTCTTTTCACGCCGTATTTCGCTCAAGAAGGAACCGTGTTGCCACGAAAGAGGCATAGCAACAGGCTTTCTACTTTCTACACACAAGGTTCCCATTTATATGAATCAAGTGCAAGTACCCAAGTCCCAAGTGCGTTGCCGAGGCCAACACAACATTTTCGACAATGAGAGCTTTGTCCCGTGGTCAGATAAGCCTTGCCTTCCTAGCAACAGTATTGTCTGCGTTCATACCGATAATGATATCGATGGGTTTTTTTTACGCTTTGGTCGATTTTAGTTTCGACGAGTATGCAAAGGGCACTGCTCCGAACATGCAAGAATGCCCTCCAATCACTGAGTTGAAACCTGCGGCAAGTGAGGGTAAAAACCTTGTTGCCTTTGTTGCACTTGGAGCAAAGTCATCTGTTGCAACAGTACACCACAATGTCCATGCACATTTTCTGGGATGGGATTGCATTGTCTTCGTTCACACAGATGAGTCTGAAATTTCTCCCAACAATCCTTTGGTGAAGGAGATTGGAAGCAAGTGCTCCATTGTCCGTCTGCCGGGGTTATATTGGATTCACTTCCTTATGACTTTAACACCTGAACTGGCGCAACATTACGAATACATTGCGATTGTGCTTGATGACCTTTTTGCTCCCGTACATGGTGACACTGCAGTAAGCATGCCCAAACTGCTCCAACAAATGCAACAATTTAATCTGTCATCCATCTCGCCATCGATCAAGGGTGCCGCGTGGCCGTCTACTAAACCTCAAGAACCTTGTCTTTGGCTTGTTCACCACCTTGAAACTTTTTTTCAAATCTTCACTCGAGACTTGTTCATCTGCTGGCATTCATTCATGCACTTTTCGAATCATCAAGGCTGGTGTTTGGATGTTTGTCTTGAGCAACGGCTCTGCCCATTCATCAGTAGGCTTGCCGTGGATGGTACGATGGTAGCCTATCATTTGGGACAACAGGAACGGGTGCGTGATTTTGTGCCCGAGTCCGCGTTGGTCGGGGTCAATCTGACAGACGTTGCATATCGCACGAGAGTAAGGGGCGACATTAAATTTTGCAGAAAAATGAATTGTTCGCGATTTTGGATTTCAGACCCAGAACAGTTACAATGTAATGGTTAGTATGCACTCATACATTTGAATGCCTTGTGCACAGGTACAATCCTGCATCCCATTTAGATTTGCCAGACAAAGGCTTATCTTGTTAGAGGAACGCGACCTAGTGGCACCAAAGGTACGGTATGAGGGAACAAGTACGGGAATGGAGTCGATAAAGATAGGAGTGAGAAGAACTATGGGAGCATATCTAGAGAGAATTAGGTATCATGGGACAACGAGAAGGAGTCGCCACCATTTCAGAGTGAGGACTACCGATATGCTCATGTATATGCTCACACAATCCAGAACCGCACAATCGTTAGAGTCTCCAAACGCACTTCCAAGAACGAGTATTACGGTAGATATTTCCAGGTTGTCAAACAAGACAACGCAAAGATATCGAAAGCGCTGTTGAAGCGCTTGGCGCATCGGTATAGTGAACGTTTTGTCGTATATCGCTGAAAGAAGGGAGACCGGACACGGCGCAGTAGCACTGTCGCATCGAAACCATGGTGAGCGATTCGGCAAGTGAGGCAAATAGGTGTGAAACGGCCCACCTTTATAGGCGATGGGAAGAAATTCCAGCCGTGGTGAACGCGTTTCTGTGCCTACGCCTCGGTGTACAAGTTCAGACAGACATTTCAAGAGGTAGGTGATGAAGAGTTACCCGAGAGCCAAGCAGTTTGGATGTGACATCCACTGGCGGCGATGTGGCGGCTGCGGTGAAGCGAAACGAGGGTGCGATGGTGAGCTTCACGATAGCGTTCAGATGAAAAAGAGTCATGGGACTAGTATACAATCTAGAAGGCGTCAACCGCAGCGTGGCCTAGTGGACTAGGTTCGGTAGTCGTGAAGGGGATCGCCCTCTCGATGTCGTGTACTTGGTCGATGTTTGCAAGAGACTCAACAACGTATCAATGACGCGGGTAGCTGACCCGCCGACGCTGTTTGAACAGTTGGGCGCGACATTTCCAACCAATTCACGGTGACAGGTAAGCCCCTGGATGAGTCGTATCTCATTGCGGTCATCCTGGACGCAGCAAAAGATGAGTATCAGGCCGTCTACTGGTTAGGACCATAGCATACCATTACGGAGTTCGAAGTGGCGATGAGCGAACACTATCGCCCGCTATCCAAAGCGTCCGGCAGCAGCAAGGGATCCAATTCAGGCGACACCGAGCATGGAGTCGTGTTGTCGGGCTTTGGCGGCGTCAGTTGCAACTGCAAAAAGTCCCGGCACAAGGCGAACAAACGCCCCGCCATCGCGAAAGGAGACCAGGGAACTGGAGGGAGGTTTCAGGGAAAGTACAACAACTGCGGCAACGTTGACCATCGCAAGGCTGATTGTTGGGAGAAAGAAGTATGGATAAACGGCCAACTGGGTACAAGACTGCGATAGAGTGCGGAACCGGGGGAGGGAATGCTGCTTCGGCTCTTCGTTGCTGCGCCAGTGCTGCAAGGGTTGAATTTTGATACATAAGCGGCGTTATTCGACGATCCAAACGTATGGATCGCCGTCAATGTCGCGACTGTTCGGTCAAGGCTACAGCGGCTGGCAATTTCGGTCTCCACGTGTTGTGGGGCAACGTTTGTTGAAATGAGCCAACAGCGCAGCGGCAAAGCCCTGATCGTGATGGTTCCTTCCTCCTCGGGTCGAACGAACCAGCACCATATCACGGCCAGTATTGCTGACGATTAATTCCAAGCGCGCAGCTTCTTCGAGCCGTTCTTGCTCGTGACGAACCATTGACCATTGACAAGGAGCGATTTTCGTCTTTGAAGTTTGTGCGGTCCAGCATAGACACGCCTTCGAGCACAACATCATTTTGGTTGGCGGTTGTGAGTGCACCGCGTTTGGTGGGTTCTCCTTATGGATCGGTAAAAATCGAACAGACGCCTTCCATGATACGATTTAAGTAGGACCTTTCGGATCAGTTATTTGTTTCTTGTCGTTCTTTTGTCTGTGTTGCGCGAAAAGCCCATTGCCTCGAGTTTCAAGACGATGGAATAGGAAGCTCCAGGGGTCGAGTGGACACACTTCCACTATGCTTGTTGAGCTGATGGTCTCTCGCGCATGCTCAATCATCATGCAATTCCCAAATTCAGCATCGACCGCCGCTCGAGGCATGAAGGTCATGTCCAAAACGCGTAGATGGCAGCCACATGCTGATCCATCAGTCGTCAAGGGAGCCCCGCGTTGTTTGACGCTACGAGAGGAGTGCATGGGGTACTACTACCGGTAGTTAACCTGCATAATGAACTTGTGGCAACGTTTTTCTCCACATAGGGCTATGATTCTGCTGGCTGAATCATAATTGGGCATAGTAGTTTGGCGAACAGCTCCCCGAATCCGTTAATCATGCAGTGCAGCAAACAGACAAATGCCTGATCTTCGGTCAAGCGAAGTGAGAAGAATTGCCTGCTTCTAGGGATTGACATCTCCTGCTAGTTGCATCGGCCCCAAATGACTCGACGACCCTAGGTCATCAGACGAGTTGTGAGCATATCCCACTGCCACGAAAATCAAACAAGGGATTCCGCAGATCATTGGGGTACAGAGCTTCCACCAAAGCCACCGACTCCTTGCTGCAGAAGACATTCATCTGATCCTGCGGATTCGTGTTGTGGACAACGGTGGCCTTGGATCCAAAAATCGTCTCATTTCCATTCGCGCCCCATCCTGTGGCCCCATAATCCACCCACGCACCCACTCGTTCCAGCAACGCCTTGGTATCTGCTTGTGCCGTTTCCAAATGTCCAACAAAGTTGATGTAGCGCCAGTACTTTCGTTGCATCCGCTGCGACTGGCTGTTCCAGTGCGGATTGGGACAAGCACGTGCAACGTGCACAAAATCTTGAAAAGATCGTTCCGCAATCGGACCGCACGCGTTGCGGAGCGGGCAGCACCGTTTTGCGACAAAAGATAAGTTACCATTGTACGCATGGTCATGTACAGCCTTATCGAGATAGGCCGAGATGATGCGATCCATGGGATGTCGCACAAACACCGCACGCGTCCATTCACGACTCGTCATCATATGAAGCTGGTCGTCATCGCCATAGTGTGAAAGATATGTTAAATTGTTGTGAAGCGGATTGTGTGGCAAACCGTTTGAATGTGCTCGCCAATCGGGACATTTTGCTATTCGTCGAAAGAGTTGTTTGAAGACAGTACATCCGACCTTCGGGATTGCGAAGAATAGTAGCTTGTATTCGGGGATGACAATCGGAGAATCGGGAATGCGAATAGGAGCCAGAGCCCTCCGGAGTTCAAAGTACGTATCCGTGTAGTTAGATGTCACGTTCAGTTTCAATCGACTTCCTACTTCGTGTTTTTGGGGTTTCTTTTCTCCGGGTTGTTGCTGGCGATCGACCGTCATACTTGTAGTGAAAGGTTCGACACCCAACGCTCGGGGGGGCTTCCATCGAACGATGAGAGACGGAGATGTTTCGTTCTGGCCAATGTCGCCTCTGTCGCGTACCGCCGTTTCAATTCCAGTCACATCGGATGAGTTGTGGATGTTCGCGTCGACATGAATTTGAACGTCGATAAACCGCATCTGCGAGATGCGGAACGAATCCTGAGTCAAGTGAAGAAAACTACATACTACAACTACGACCACAATGAAGGTGATTCGACGTCCTTTCGATGACATGACTCTTATATATGCTGTCAGAATGTTATGATTAATCTGCGACTCCAGTAATCGGAGTACGAGATAACGAATACCGGTTCCTGGTTCTGCTTCTCATTTCGCTGCAGGAAGATTGGGTTCACATGGTACTTCAGACTTCATACCGTTCGGGGTTCTGAGACTGAACCAATCACTGATGGCCATGATTTCACATTTGTAAACTAATGTAACCGTCTTTCACTGCCATTTTTTTAATTTACTTAGGGTATACAGGTTTTGGATACGACGTCAGCACTTCTTAAACCCTTTTTTGTTAGGAGCGCTGCGGTCAGACAATAAGGCCGATCCTAACGGTGTTGCAAAAGCAAAAGCAAAACCATGTTTTCATTCTACTTTTTCGTGTATTTGTAAAACACCGTCCCTAACCGTGTTGCGAAACCGAAACCTCGGAGCGAGTAAAGAGATATATGTCCTTGGAAAAGTTGTAAACTCTTTTTCAAAACTTTATACATGTAGAAAATTGTGTACCCTTCAGTACAATTTGAAAATCTTAAAAAGACAACGGTCACATTCGTTGAAACTTGTAGACTCCAGTATGTCAGTTTCTCCTAAACATTTATTTATTTAAACTGACGTAAACATGCGTTGGTGCCAGTATCTATCGAGGTCGAGCTCTATTTAAATTCGGTTTTGCAAGCTTGCAGAACGGTACTTCAGTTTTTCAAGATGCAAAACTGACGTTTTGCAAAGTATGTGTTTCGCAACGGTTAGGGACGGTGTTTTTCAAAAGCAAAAGCAAAACTGCTTGCAACACCATTAGGAACAACATGAATTCAACTCGAGTTCCTGTAAAATAGAAACAACGAAAAAAGCGTTCAGTGCACACCAAACTACAAGTAGGCGTATGTCATACGTCATACTACACACATTACTCATATTCACGCCGACTAGCGTGCGCAACAACTGATCGTACTCCGAGCATGACAATCAATGCATTTGCAAACACATATGTCACATAAAACCATAAAACATGTTGTATGTTGTTCTGCTACTCGGTTATTGATAATACTGTTGGCTACTGTAGCTAGAGCAAGAACAAAATGTTGATTAACAATACAATATCATATGCTCCGAGTATGCAATAACAGTAATAACAATAACCATTGTATCGGTCATCTAAACACCTTTCCAATGCTTTGTTGTGGATGATATCCGCATCTGAGCCAAGGTAGGCATCTGGGTAGGCGTCAATGATGGATCGGAACAAGACGTCGGATTCTTTCATTGACATGATGTCCATCCGCTGTAGTGCAATCGTAACTGATTTAATATCAGCTAATGCTTGCTTTTGCTCTCGGATATTCCTCTTTTGGTCAGCATTTGGAATGAGGTCCAAAACTTCATCATCCTGGTTGGCGGAATTCAGTTTGGGCAACAGTCTTTCAAATCGTTGAAACATATCTGGAACACCAGTCCAGTGGGCGGTTTCATTGCGCTTGACTGGGCGCAGATGAGTTATCAAACGTAGTCAACCAGACTTTTTGAGTGTTGACAACTTTGACATGAGTTTACCAACCAATTCCGATTCTCTTGCAAGGAATGTTCTCAAGTATTGCTCAACAGACTGGTTGAAACGATGACTGCGGCATCCGAGAAGAGGCACGCCAAGACGGTTTGCTGTTGCCTTGTTGGTCGAACAGTTGTCTCCAATAAGGCAGAAAAGCCTCGTAAGAGGTATCGAGAACCATTCCAGTGTTGCCTTGATGAACTTCATGTGATTGTCAGCGGTAAAGTTTGTCTCGTCAACAAGGGGAGCAAAGGACAATAAATGCATTTCTGGATCAGCCGGAGCACCACCATTATGACGACCCTGCTTGCCTGGGTACACAATAAACAAGCCGATAAAATGCCTCGAGGCCTCAGACCAACCATCAAACACATGAGCATAAGACACAGCAGCACTAGCCCTGACAGTTACCTTTTTCTCAACCGCTTCAACTACCTTGAAAAGGTACTTCTTCAGCGTTTTCACAGAGGCAGATCGACTCAAGTCTCATGTTGCATTGCGTGAGAATCTTTTCACAAAAAATCAGTTCATGTTCGTCCATTACTATCCACTCCAGCCAATGTGCAGAACTATGGAATGCGCGGCAGATTTACTACTACCCTGTGATCGACACCATGTGGGTGCAGAACAATGGAATGAGCGTCAAGAACAACGTTCTCGCATTCATGGTCATCAACATAGAATTCTCTAATTTCTATTGTCATCCTGAACAAATCCTGCACTCCCTTGTTGCTATGCAGAAAAAATGATTTTCAGAGGGTAGAAGAGAGAAACCTGACATTTCACCACAATGTCATGACTTTAATTGAAATTTTTAATTATCAAGATAAAACATTTACAACACAATAATCGGACAAAGGAATTTGAATGATCATTTCACGATCAGTTTTTGGTACTGAGAGTTAGTGTTGCTAGGTACTTGTTGAAATCAAAGGAACCAATCTGGTCCATGACGTTGGGAAAAGAGAGCAACTTCAAGAAAAGGTGAAAGAGGACTTGTTGTGGGTTTGGAAATGGTTGAGTACCCTAGTATTTGTGTTAAACCTGAACAGCACATTATTGATCAAGGAAACTCAGCTTTCAGGAGGGTTGGCTTGACAAGACGGATCGCAACCATTGTGTTGAATGTTGATTGCTGGCGTGCAGTCTCATTGTCTCATCACGGAACCTTTTTTGCGTTCAACACTGGTGGCAGATATTTCAGAAGGCGACGTCATACCAATTTCTATTGGCTTTCCAACTAAAAGTCCGGCTTGCGTCTCGCGGTTCTCTGAGCCGAACCGTCCTGCTGTTGTAAGGTTTGATATAGCACAACTATACTATAGGCAATGAACCGAGTACTTGTTTTGTTGTGTATAGAAGAACCGAATTGATAGCGTCGCGGTCAATCAAACTTTGACTTTACTAACGGGATTGTTTCAAGATAATGATCCCAAAACAATCTTATTAAACTGGACTCTAGAAACCTTTTTCTGCGTCGACGTCGTGGACTCTGGTACACGGCGCACAACGTCGGCCCATTTGGTATTCTGCGTTTCTTGACGTTCTAACTTCTGTGGCTCTGCTCGCACCATGGTCTTGGTGCCCGTCTCTTGACTCTTCAGTGAACCAGTGCCAGTGTTTATGACGCCCGTAGCCGCGCCGTTAAGCGGGCCCATTCGTATCTCTCCAACACCTGCAACGACGCGACGACCCACGATCGCGTTGTATTGATACCGGTACTGTACCAGCTCCATCAACCGACATCCGTATGATAAGCACATATGCTCATAATAATGGATCACACACTCGGAAATAATCCATGATGATGAAGCCCCTGTCGTTCTATCTGTTTTCTCTCTTCCTTTCTATTCCACTACTACATGCATTTCCTGACAATTTGTATGGTCCAGTTGGATGTGCCACCGAATTAGCGACGGACGAAGTCATTATGAACTCGCTCATTACGTCCTACGCGGATTCTCGAGATTCGGCGGTCACCGTCGTCGTCCTGGCACCGGACGGAACGACCGAATTGGAATCTCCCATTATTGTATCGAAAGTTCCCATGACAGTCACAATGGTGGTTCGGAATCCGAATAGACTGGGAGGCATGCAGTATGTGATGGATGTGAGTCATGCTGCTGCTCCAACAACCACGAATGAAAATGGTGAAGCTGATGCTACAAATGTTGGAGCCCATTTTGAATTGGGACAATGTGATGGAAAGAAACGCGTCACGGGAAGACCAGGCGATCGTCATACTTTGATCATTGACAAGATTCCAGAGACTCCCATTCAAGTCTGGGCGGGATGGGCCTGCAGTCATGAGACTGTGACGTTGACCAATTATTTCATTTTTTCAAAACAACCAACGGATCGCGATGATGGAGGCGCCGCGAAAGCCATTGAGGAAGTGGTCGAACAAGTCTTGGACTTGGAACAAGCCGATCAGAAGGAACGAGAGGATGTTCAGGCTGAATTGGGAGATGACGAGGCTGCAAATGTAGGAGATTTGGAAGAACAATTGGATCAAATGCATGCCAACAAGGACGTGCGCGAGGATCTAGAACAAACGTTCAAAAATAGAGCTAATTGGAAAGAGAAGGACCCAAACAATCGATTGCCACACCAAAATGTGGAAAAATATAAAGATCTGATTGAGGAGAAGAAACTCAACTATCTTGATGGCGTGAAAGGCGTAGTAGACTGGGATCAAGTCAAAAAACGAATGGCATTGGAAGGACGTCTAGATGGTTTGAAAGAAACAAAAATGACAGAACACCAACGATTGATGCTAGAACGACGGGAACGAATGATGAATGATAAGCTTACTGGCCCCAATGATCCCAAGGTCTTCGACCGGAAAATCAAAGACCAGGCTCGTCGTAATGGAATGTTCAAGGAGCGATTCGAAGAACGAAAGGCTATGATGGCACAAAAGCTAAAAGCACCGTTGCCGATTGATGTTGAGAAGGGGGAGCAGGTGGATGAAAACAATTCGAATCCTGTACCACGGCGAGGACGAGAGGCGTACGAAGAGCAGGATTCTGATATTGTTGTGAAGGAAATCTTGATTGGCTTGCTGGGAATACTTCTTGCCAACTGGCTCATTGTACAGCTATGCCTCTGGAACGACAAGAGGAATAAAGGAAGGCGTGATCTTTAAATAGTCTACTGGAGTATGACTTAGGTTTTACTGATGTATTGCTGCATACATCATGTGCGTAGATCTATATGACCTATTCTGAAACCAGATACGATTGTTTGAAGGCGTCACTACTAGTCAGAGAAAAGACATCCATTTGGCTCTACTAGTAGCCGCCCCAAGTCGAAGAGGAGCCAATGCTCCATAATTGTCCCGCAATGCACGACTACAGTTCATCCTCCACCGCATCGGACTTCTGCGATGTCTCACCGATTGACGAAGAAGGTGATGATGTAAATAAAAAGTAATTGGTCAGTGTGACCGCTTGACGGCCGGCCGCCCACCCGGCCCAGACTTGAATGGGAGTCTCTGGAATCTTATCAATGGTCAAGGTGTGACGATCGCCAGGTCGTCCTGGGACACGCTTCTGATCGTCACACCAACCTCCTTCGAATGTTGCGCCTGGAGTGGTGTCCATGACGTATTGGACGGCACCGACGTCATTCGGATTCAATACAACCATATCAAATGTCACTGGTACGCTCGTCACGACAATGGGCGATTCGAGGAACGCACCATCTTCTGTTTGAACGGCAACTTGAATGTCGGGATCTCTCGAATCTTCGTAAGCAATGATCCAAGCATTCATGATGACTTCATCGGTTGCAAGCTCCGTTAAGCAACCCCCGCGACCCTGCAAATGATCAGGGAAAGCAAGGCCGAGGAGAGGAACTAGAAGGAGAACAAGGATACGGCTCGTCATGATATTGGTAGCTGTGCTGATGGGTTGGATGACTCTTGGCCAAAATGCTTACTATGGTCGATAGTTTAATGCCGATAAAACTGCCGATGAGGATAGACAAACGTAGTCCTTGATTGTGGCTTTGCTGTGTATGATAGAGGATGTTCTGATGTTGAGATGTGACATTCGTGTGATCGGAACATTGTCGATAGCATAACGGTTTTAGACCGGGTACGGTAGTACCGGTACATAGTTCTTGTACTCTGTTGTTTGTAAGCGCCGATACTGTATGCATACTGGAGTACTATACAATGGTACTGCAAAGCTGCAGACTGCAGAGTTGGCAGAGCCTTTGCTGAACTATCCGTACTCCACTTCTTCAGAGTGCAGTACTTCAGTACAGTACGTCGTACTGGAGTACCGCATACAGTACAGTGGGCACTGTCTTATGGATACTGTACTACAGTAGAAATAGCGTGTAGAGCGTTGGAACGATTCACTTCATCCGTTGGAAAGCACAAATTGAATTTCTCGCCTCATCTTTCTTCGCGTATTGGAATGTGATGAATGATCCCGTGATATCGTCACTGCACAATCATGTCAGAATTACCAAATGAACCGCACCTCCCACACTTGCTGATTGGACTCGCAATCGCCCCATTCCTCGACCGACTCACGCTGAACAGTCTTGCACTGGCAAGTAAGGAGACTGCAAACGTTCTTCAAACCATCCCTCGGCCCTGGCCACAAGTTAATCTTCGCCTTGACACGGCGGCTCAGTGCTTGACATTTTCACCCGACGGAGGTATCCTTGTATGTCGCGACAGAGGCGGGAGGATCCGATTGTGGAAAAGACACAACGGGGAGATGATTTCGTTTGATGGGCTCAAATGTTCTGTTCTCAGCAACATTGCATATTCCCCGAATGGGGAAATGCTCGCATTTGGAGTCGAAGGAGGAGACATTCGATTGCTTGCTATTACAGATCCCACATTCCCAGAGACTTTGGTGCGAAATAGTGGTGCCATTCATTCTGTTTCCTTCTCCCCCGATGGACAGACACTTGCCTCTGGAGGTACGGACGGAACAGTACAGATGTGGAACCTTTCCAGTCAGCTCTGCGTGCAAGTACTGCATGGACATCGAGGATACGTTTACTCAGTGTGCTTTTCCCCCGATGGAACAACGTTGGTATCATCCGGAACAGACAAGATCGTCAGAGTTTGGACTCCTTCGACGAACGAATGCGCGCTGCTAGAAGGCCATTCATCGGTCGTGGTATCTGTCGCCTTCGCTTCCAATGGAATCTTCATAGCCTCGGCATCGCTCGATGCTACAGTAAGATTGTGGCAAGTTTCAGATCGCAGTTGTATCAGAGTGTTTACTGCTGTTGGGGAAGTGCTGAGCACATCGTTTTCGCCCGACTCGAAACTACTAGCCACTG
The DNA here is from genome assembly GCA_022925895.1 of Fragilaria crotonensis. Taxonomy (NCBI): domain Eukaryota; phylum Bacillariophyta; class Fragilariophyceae; order Fragilariales; family Fragilariaceae; genus Fragilaria; species Fragilaria crotonensis. The sequence continues at coordinate 64,861 of JAKSYS010000118.1, forward strand.
GATTAGCGAATGACACAGTAGTACTGTGGGATGTGGATTCAGATGACAATGTCCTGAGAGTGCTCCCAGGCAGAACGGCAGCATTCGCGCCTGAAGGACGCACGCTTGCTGTTGGCGGAAGCGGCGACGCGATCACCTTGATTTCGTTGTAGGCTGCACCATTCGTCTGCTCAGTTGAATTGCTTCCTCATCTGTCAGAGAGGAAAATTATGAGCCACAAGGAAAGCTGTGATATAAAGAACGCAACGAATTCGAGAAGAGTCAATCGCAATTAAAGTGTATCATCAATCAATTGATGACCTATCATTGTGTGTATTCCATTTTGGAAGGGTAGCTCATCACTCTCTTCGTCGAATAGCATTCGAATCAAACATCAATATAAAACGTACCATTCGCCCTCGCCCCTCTCACGTCTTCGTTGCTCACGCATCATGATTATCCTGCAATTCGTGGAATCGAAAATGGATGAGATCGTAGTTTAGACCCATGCCGTCATCTCTCAGATGCTTCTGGAAGAGTTCATGCATTCGCCCGTTTGTCACAAAGTTGCAAAGTTTGTGTTCAGTAATATGTTCAGCCGGGTGTACACCAAAGGCGGTGAAAAACTTCGAGAGAGGTCTCGCTTGGCCAAGCCCGAAAAGTTCATTCGCATCCCTGACATTTTTCTCCGCTTCCATTCTGAGGAGATTATCCAGGCGTCGCAGCGAAACCTTCTCCACTCCATTGTAGATACTTTTATTTTCTTCAAATGATGTCAAATCATCCTTGCGGGCGCTGTCAAAACAAACGTTCGAGACAGGAGTGTAGAAATCGTATCCGTGTGTAAACGCTCGAAACGCCATGCTGATTTCTTCATCGCTCTTGCTGACCATGGGCAAGTATGGATCATAAGGAACAGTCAAAATGAAGTGACCTCTTGAGAACGAGAAAGACGAAGACCAGAACGGCTGTAATTGTGGCACTCTCTCTATCGCAGGAAGCAAATCAGGCTGATCGCCATACGCATGTCTCAGTCGTCGGTCGTGACCAGTCCCTTCGAAGGTTGCACTGCAAAGGACCATCCGTGACTTTTTCAAAGCAACACCGGTCCTATCATCAATGCTTCCAGACGCATCCCCAAGGTAGGTCGTTATAACCCCCATTTCATTCCCCGTCTCTTCCCATTGATCAATTAGATCTGCGTCCCAATTTTTAGTGAAGGTTGTGTGCGACGAGATTTGCAACGCATAGTATTCCCCTCGATACAAACGATTGACAATGTGTCTGGCAAAGGTCGGCCCCACGGCAAGCTTGTGGTCCATCTCGTATACATCAATTTGATCTCGGTATTGACAGAGTGCTTGAAAGGGTTTTTCAGAGCACGGCTCGATTGGTAAATCGCAAGACTGATCTGGACCTTCCAATTGGTCTACCACACCCACACGAATTCGTTCTGGATATTTGGCTCTACCAAATATGCTTTCGACTGTGTATCGGCAATGCCAATCGCGATAGGACGGAATGCCGACAAAAATGGTTCGTACGGAAAAGTCCCGAGAGCCCTCCACAGTCGTACGTCCCACTAAATTGGCAACGGCCCTTTGATGCGTGAGCGGTCGTACGCGTCCCAACGTTTCGAGTGTGACACCGGCACCACCAGGATTGGTATCATCATTGTCTCCTCCTCGTCCAGCTCGTGTCAAAAAAAAACGCGGGAGGGACAACATGACCTTGTCGTGCTGTTGTGGCGTTGGATGGGGTAAAAATTCGAAATCTGGCTGTTCGTCTCTGACGCTGAGAGGCCATTGGCGTCCAGCATAGATTGTGGCAGATCGGGAGAGAGCGCGACGCGCCGAGCGGTCGGCTCCAAATTTGTTTGTTATGGATGTAATGGAATTCGCAGAATATCGTAGTGCCGAGATATGCTTGTTGTTGGAGTTTAGATTGTCACCAAAGTAATCAATGGATATTATGGCCATGACGATCAAGACACCGATGATGACCAATCGTTTGAGATCGTGAAGCATCCGCCGTCGTTGTTTCCGTTGGTGATGTACCATTGCTATGTGAGGTCTAGACTGTGATGGTTGAGGCGGTGTTTTGGATCGATTTCCAACCGATGCTGAGCTACGACAACCATGAGGACTGGATTTGGACGCTGATGTTGATTGAGCGTGGCCAGAGAATCTTGACGATGAAACGAAACCCACGCCATTTTCGAGGTCGTCCATCTGGCTGAGTGTCAAGGTCGACTGCGCTAATTGTTGATTTGCATTTATGCTGGTGTTCGTGCGTCGCCGCGTTCTTTTGCGATGACTACTGGAGGCAGAGGAAGCGACGCTTAGGCTTTCTTCAGCGATCGAATCGATCTCATCCCAATCAATGCCAAAGTTGCCAGGGAAACTCTTGCACGACGAACTTCGGCTTACTGATCCGCTTCGATACGACAAATCGTCGTCATCTATGCCTCTCATCATCTATCGTGACCGGCACAGAAAAGGGGCTCCTTGATTGTAACTGCTTGCCGGTAACTGGAGTACCGCTGAAAGTATCTCGTTTTCGCTTGTGATTCACTCGAGAAGTCCTCCTGTACCTAGTCTTCAAACTTCAAACACTGTCAACTGTCACCAAGGCACCACGAGGAGGATGAATCTGCATGAAAACCACTCCCTGTAAAGAGAAAAGTATAACAAATTAAAGCGCGTCGCCGTGTCGGCTGCCTTCGATGTCTCTATTACTACTACTACGAGTATCAATAGTCGTCGATGAAGTTCGATATGATACACAAGATACAACGCGTGCAAGTAGCTTCTGGTTCGCCTCTGAAAAAAGCACATGTCTTACTGGAACCAGTACGACTACATAGCTTAGGTCCTACTACCAGTACTATTAGTCGTATATATGCAAATGCATTCCAGTGACTCCCACCAGATCATGGAGTCACTATCATACGGAGTACAAGAAGTAATAGGTGCAAGTACTGTAGTGACATCTCATAATTTGCTACAGTGATGTGGTATACTCCAGTAATTCCACTATCATCGGCATTATTTGAATGACCACGTGTGCGCCCGTATCGAATGCACTACTAGTACCACGTCCTCCAAGCTCCAAGGCTCCAAGTACTGGTACTGTGGTAATCGAGTCCATCGACGTCATGTGTCTCAACTTCGGTATATCAAACTAAATTCAGGAAGTCATGAAATGGCTATACCGCTATACCTCATCAACCCGTATTTGTTGTGGCTTTCATCGCCTCGATTCTCCAGGCTGCTCACCAAACACGAAATCACAGATGGTCGTGAGATACGCCCACGTGGATTGCATTCTTTTAACAATGATGGTTTGGAGCGGTGAATTGCTGCAACACGTCTAGGCGTAAGATCGCGACAGCCGCGATTCCGAGTCTAGACGTCAGCTGATGCGACGAGTACACCATCATTGGAATCGACCACGTCTCTGCGACACAAAGACGCGACCGTGTTTCAACTCAACATTACGTGCCTCGTCAGTGGCCTCGTTCAATCTCTTCTTGCTCTTCCGAGTTGTAGTCCTCAATCGAAAACTTCCTTCTCAGTTCTGGATTGGTAAAATTTCTTGTACACCACAGAATACAGGCTGCTCTGTACGGCGAGTGGAGATCATAAATGCGAGCCTTTGAGGCATTCCCTAAGAATGAGGCCCACGCCACGAACGTGGATCGTGTACTGCCAATGATTTCAGTTTGTCCTGACATGAGGAAACAAAAGCTTTGCTCGCCATTGGTGGTCTCCACCAATCGAGCATCCAGGCCCTTCGATAGCATTCGATCCACATACAACTGCCCATACGATGGGAATCGACTAAGCACTGCAATTTTGTCGCCTCTTTGGTGATTCTGAAGGAGCTCAGTCACAGTCTTGTTGGGGCTAAGCTCTTCGAAACCTTTGGTTTTTGCTTGCTTTGGCATTTCATATGCAAATCCCCTTGCGTGGAATAAGCTTTCGTTTCGGAGTGCTTGACTCTCACCACAGCAGTCAGGATTAGTCAGGTCGAATTCAAACAAGTCCCTCAATCTATCAAAATATTTGTCAATCATACGTTGGCCCTGAAAATAATTTGCATAGATGAACGGAATCGTGATGTTGGCATCAACTGGAAGAACCGGAGGTGGGGTGCTAGCATTGGCGAAGACCAGAACAATATCTTTCACGGTTTGCCTCAATGATTCTGCAGTTTTGATTTCAAATCCATCGCCACCAATCCACGCTTGCTGTTGCTTCCAACGATCTTCAAATTCTTGAGTATTACCTTGCGAATAATCCATATGTCGCAGCTTTGTAAAGCACATCATGCTTTTCCGTCCTCGTACCCACTTCTGGTTGTCCTGGTGCCTCAAAACAATTCTGGATGTTATGTTGAAGTCATCTTCAAGAATCCATTTAACGACGTAGCCAGCAGCAAACTTGTAGAGGTGATTGGCCATCTCGCCACTAAGTTGAATGACAATGGTGAAATTGTTGCCGAAAACAGGCGGACCACCGTCCTCGTCACCTGACAAAGGTTTGCCCTTAGCCGTACGAAGGTTACCAGCGACAGTTTTGTTGATCTTGCTATTAGAGTCGTTCCGCCAGTGTGGCAAGTCCGACGTGCCATTCTCGTGATTACGAACCGAGTTGTCCTGGCTGCTTGTCGTTGGCAATATCAGCCAAAAGAATCTTGATTCGGAAACTATATACAAGCAAAACAAAAAAATGAGCTTTTGTGTCGTCACTCGAATCCATAATGATGAGGTCGGCATTCTAATACTGCACTCTTCATTGGATGCTGCCAAGCGTAGGTGTGCAACAGTGCGTGTTTCGATGCTCGGAAACAGAAAATGATCTGCGATAGTCGCGGCTCGCGGCTCGCGGCTCGCGTCGAGAACGTTAGGTCGCGCTCGCATCGAAGAAACGCCATGGAAAGTTTCGCCAAGCTGCTAATATATATTGTATACAGTCTTGATAATGAAAAAAAAAACCCTCAAAATCTAAATTTACGTGCTGCCGCGATATTCGGCGGTACAAATACTGGACTCGCATTATCAAGAAGGTAAGTGACATTTTATCGAGAATTGTTTTGCTATGATACTGGGTATGCCGAGCTACTATGACATAGTATGAGTACTCGAGTCCTTGTACCGGTACTGTTGCAATGTGCGATAAACAACAAGCATCTACATACACCGGTACCAGGTACCTGGTACCTGGTATCATAGCATCCCGAATCCCAACAGCAAGCCACCCGCCCTCGTGTCGAATGATGGAATGATATCGACACCCCAGGAGAACATCAGCACACTTACCTCATAGTTGCCTTCAATGCCCTTGCATTAATCTAGACCTTTTAAATCTCTCAGAAGATGCGTCCTACTCCTGCCAGCTCATCACAAGCAGCAGCAGAATCCTCAGGCGCACAAAGAAGCGTGAAAACAAGGCTTGACAACGACGATGATGAGTTCGTATCATCATCACCTCGCGATGACAATAATAATAAAAACAAAAAGGCAGCGGATTTCCTGCTCCAAGCTGCTCAATTGGGGCATGCCGAAGCGCAATGGAAGTTGGCTGCGGAGGCACTCGCACATGACGATCACCAAACTGCTCTCCATTGGTGTCAACATGCTGCGAATCAATCACATCCATTAGCTTTGGCTCGCATGGGACGGTATCATCTCGAGGGAAGTCCTGGTACGATTACCAACAATCAGCATCAGGCCGTGGGAGTTGTCACGCGAGATCTCAATCTGGCATTCAAGTACTATCAACGGGCGGCAGAACTCAAACATCGAGGCGCACTTACTCAACTCGCGCAAATGTACGAACGAGGGTTAGGTTGCAAGGTGAATTTTCGGGAGGCTGCTCGATGCTACATTATTTTGGCCAGAGAGTTCTCCTGTCCAGAATCCATGTTTTGCTTAGGAAACCTCTACATGATGGGAGATGGTGTTACTATGGATGCGGACAAGGCATTCCAACTCTGGGAAAGAGCTGCCAAATTAGGTCACGAGGGTGCTCTGAGCTTCCTAACCTTGCGAGATTTGGCGTCCGGCTGAGGTATCGTCTGTGATGTGGTGCGAAACGGCAGAGTGGTTTACAAGGCGTTTGTTTGCGAGTACTTTTGATCCCCCCTCTCACGCACATACGTTCCACTGCCAGCCCGCCCGCAAATTCACGAAAAACTGTTTATTACTTCCATACGTTACGCTGTTGTACATTTCATTCTTGTTTTATCGCTCCAAGAGAGCCTTTCTTCCACTGTAATACAAAAATATAAGAGCTTGTTAAGCGTGCAGGAGTACTTCATCAGCGTCCGAAGTCGTCACATTCCACGCAGGTAGGGCTGACGGTTGGGGCCGGTGATGTTGTTTCCTCTGCAGCCACACCAGGAGCCGAAGTAGGCGCCGACGACTCCTCCTTGGTAAGCTTATCAGTTTCCTTAATCGCTTCCTTAGCAGTCACATCCTTTTCCGTCGGCTTCTCCTTCTTGGCACGTTTGTCATCACCCTTGTCGACCTCTTCGATCAGAGACTCCTTTTCACCTTTTTCTTTTCCTTTGATTACCAACTCCTCTTTATCCTTCTCGTCTTCATCGCTCACCGCCTCCTTTTCACCCTTGATTCGTCGCTCCCTCGCCTGGGAATTGATCCCGTTGTCGAAGTCGGCCACAATGGTTCCACTGCTGCCCCCTCGAACGCGATACTCAACTGGGCCACGTGGAGACACATTCTGTGAATCAACTAGCGCCACAGAAATGGCGACGATCAGAAACAGACAGACAACGGAGTTGCTTGCATATTTCATTGTCGTTCTTGGTTTTTATGTATTGCTGGCATCATAATGAACAATTCGAGAGCAATTTGGGTTCGTGGGAAAATGTGAGTCTTGAAATTGGCGAAATAAAGTCATATGAACGTGCTGCTGTTGTTTAAGTCTGCATGCTTTCTGCAGTAAAATCTAATGATTCGATATCATGTTAGTACGATCCAAATAACTCTATTTAACGTCAATGTCGATTATATTTATACGAATTCACGTTTGAATAGCTGACAGCTTATGTATAAGTATTTAGGTGCATTTTTCGTTTTAATGGCAACTCCACCCAAAAATCCGTCCGTCACATGCGTGATTACAATTCAGGTCCCATAAAATATATTTCACCTTTTTTATAGGTACATAGGGGAGTAATTCCCGATAATCTTGTATTCTGAGACATACTGCTGGTAGTAGTCGGACAATTAAAAGATGCGTATCGAGCATCGAGCATGTGTAGACACCGATCTCTTTGGCTGGAACGAAACGCCTTCCCAATAACATAGAATGAAACGCTTGGATATCACGACGTTCGATGCACTTGTGCGTTTCATGCGCATCCCATAATAGGAATTTTGTTATAGTGAGGGCATAATTAATTGAACTCGTACCCTCTTATTCATTCGCAATTCCCATCTTTTGGAGTGGCTTCTGCGAGGTATCCCAAAATGGTGCGGTTCATCCAGATTGCATAACTTAAAGGATGTAACATAGTAGCTGAAACTTTAATAGAGAATCCGAACGGTGAGACTCTGCCTTCGTTGGTGGTAATCTTCGCAGTCTATTTAGATGCCCACCTTTCCAGTATTGCATTTGCTGTTCTGCATCCCGTTTCCATTGCTGAGATGAGATGCGAGTGCCGAACTACATCGCTCCCCTTCTGCTGAAGTAGGCAGGAACATTCGCTTGAACCCTTGTCGAAGCATCCATTGAATGCATGGAAACTGCAAGTCCGCCACACATCGTAATTCCAAAGCTACAGTTTGACGCGACTGTCAGCATGTCCTGGCTTGGTCTATCGTCTTCCACAAAAACCGATCGTTAAGTACGTTACATTGTCGCAGAAAATACTGAATCAGCGTCCAAGGTCGTCACACTCCACGCACGTTGGGCTGATTGTCGGTGCTGGGGACGTCGTTTCTTCGGCTGCGGTGCTCGGCTTCGAAGTGATAGTATTGGACGGCGAGGACGCTGGAGCCACCGAATCTTCGGTCAACGGAGGAATAGTCGAGGCACCCTTTACAATTTTATCACTTTCCTTCATTTCTTCCTTCTTCTCCTTAGCCTTCTCTTTCTTGGCTCCTTTAGTACCTTCCTTCTCTTTCTTGGCTCCTTTAGTACCTTCCTTCTCTTCTTTCGCCTGCCCCTTACCGCCTTTTGGCAACTTCAGATCTTTCTCTTCGTCGTCGTCGTCGTCGTCTCCTTCGATCACGTCCTTTGGAGGCACCTCCTCATCGTCCGGTTTACCTTTCCCCTTTTTCTTAGCACCTTCGTCTTCATTCTTTTCTTCCTTTTCGCCCTTGATTCGTCGTTGTCTCTGATGAGAATTCATCTTCTGATTGATGTCCGTCACCATTGGTTCACGACGACTACCCTCCCGCAGGCGGATTACCCGGCCTCGTGGCGACAAATTCTGCGAATGGACTACTTGCACAGCATCACTGACAAGGATCAACAGACCGAAAAGACCGCTGACGAATCTCATGATCGACCTTCGTTTAGTTTTGGGGCTCAAACAAACGTTGTAGCCAACAACAAATAGAGACACGCAAGGGCTCGTGGGAAAATGTGAGTCTTGAAGCACACGAAACGTCAATTGGGTCTTGTTTTTGGCATCTATTTGGCCCTCATCCGCTTATTTAATACAGTGGCGTACCCTTTTAACGCAAGAATAGTATGGATATTTATTCGAATTCTTGTTTACATAGGTGTGTCGATAAACTCGAGTCCACTTCGTCAAGTTATAGTTGTCGTTGTATCGTGTGTGACGCGTCACCCCAAATTCCTTGTCACATGCAGAGATTTATTTTGCAGTATTGTACAGCCGAGTTTTATTGGAGCACATGCTCCTACGTGCACTGGAGTACTCAATACAATCGTACCTATGACGTAGAGTGGCGTACTCCGTGCGTATGGAAGGATAGAAACGAGGTCACGGAAGACAGGCGATGACCGTTATCAAGTTCTTTCCGTTGGTTCTCTGACGGTAGTTGGACTTCTACCGGTACATGTACAGTACAGTACAACTAGTCCGAGGATCGGATATCAGACCTGATACCTGGTACTCCAGTACTAGCTAGTACCTTGAACACGGTAGGAGTGCTCCAGTAGTACTGTAGGGGTGAGGGGCTACTACTACAGCACTTTTATCTCCATTGGGCACGTCGTACCCATGTCGCCATTCCTAGTCCACTCGCGGTTGTTGCTTCCCTCCAAAATGAGATGTTCCCTTCGCTTGTCGGCGACTACCAAAGCGCTGCTTGTCACTTACATGCGCGATGCGACTGCCGAACTGAATGGCCCTCTTGACCAAACCGCTTGCTGTAGTTAGTTGCATTCGTTGGGCCACTAATCGCAGTATCCGTTTGTCTCCTTGCCCAGGTTCTCCCGAGAAATCACAGATATCGTCAACGGGTACCTGGGCCAGAAACTGCATGACATTTGGATCCAAATATGGGAAGCGCGCTTCCTTGCCATGGTCAGACAACAGCCTATCATCCCTTCCCATGTTGCGTTCCCAAATACGATTTATATCTAAATCCAGTTCCTCTCGCAAAGTTCCATGGCGATGTGCTTTCCGGTGTCGTCCATAGCCGCCCAACTGCTCATCGGCGCCCATGCCCAGTATCAAAATCTTGGCAGTCGCGTGGAATGGAGCGCCATCCAAGAGTCCAATGCCACGACTGGCAAACCAAAGGGCTGTTCCGATATTAAGGTCCATGACACTGGTTTTGGGGGCTATCAGCTGCTGGACGCGTTTTTCCTCATTCACAACCGATTCCCACTCATCGATATCGACAAGTATTAGTTTCATATCTGCATCCGGATACAGCTCTTGCAGCTCTTGGTAGCACACAAGGCCCGCTTGTCGATCGGCCGCCAGTCCGCTTCCAAACCCTACATTGTACAGTTCCAGCGTTTGGCCTTGTTGCAAAAGTGATGCGGCCATGGCTGCCAGAACCGCAGAATCCAAGCCTCCCGAAAACATGACTCCGATCGGATCCTTGCAATGACACGACGCGAGTCGGCGATGAACAGCTTGACGAAGAATGAGTTCCAATTGTATGGATGCCTTCCACATTGTGTCTGATACATCACAAGGCTTTGGAACATTGTATGCAGACACGTAGTTTTCTGACATAGTAGGTGGAAGAGTTCGAGTTGGCATTGGCAAGGATTGGATTGAATGATTCGTAAGGTTGTACTCATAGACGCGTCCCGGTGGAAGCTCGATCCATGCTTCATTCAGAGAGGTTGCAACAGAGGACAGCTTCCATACCCCATCATCGCCTTGTGAAGTCAACAACGATCGTCGTCCGAGGCGATCTCTCCCGTAATACAGTGCATCTTCCATTAGAAAGCAGAAGGCGAATTCGCCATTCCATATCCGGCTGATGGCGGCAGCAACGGATTCCATCGTTGATAATGATTTAGAGTCGTTGCTCTGAATTGCATCTGAAAGGAGTTGTGCGACAATCTCTGTGTCGGATTGATCGGGAGGGATTTCCAACAACGACAAATCCTCACTGACGCTTGACATGTACTGGTAAATCTCTCCATTCCAACATAATTTTCCACAATCAAGTTCCTTCGGTTGCCTCTCAATCTCCTTACCCCTCATGTGCAAAACAGTCGCTATTAGAGTTACATTTTGGGATGCTACACAGTAATGCTGCCGTGATTTATGATCCGGTCCTCGTCTCTGAAGCACATCTGGGATTTCCTGCATGGAGCAATCACCGATCACGACACCGATGCCGCACATGTTGTTAAGTTGAGGGCGCCTTTTCTGTGACTGTGAGTGTTGAGTGACAAACGCGATGGAAACATTGTGGCGAGTATGGGAGGGTCTATGCAAAGAGAGGAAACCGGGTACCAGGTACTAGTACCTGGTATCTCTGGGACGATATACTATACAATCGTACAGTGCTCCAGTACTACCCTACATGTACTGGTACATACCATTTTAGTGCACCGGTCGAAGCGGAGTATTTGTATGTATGAAATGGGATCCGATTAGGTTTCACCAATTTGACGTCAGCGCCCACGTCATAGTAATAATCTACAGTGAGACCTCCTGTAGAAGAATTTTGAAGACATCGGAAATTTGAATGGCTGACAAAACACGGAATCTTTGTTGTTGACTTCTATCGGTGCTTTTCCTAATGCGCATGCCAAGCCTTTGTCATGTCAGATAGATAACTGCTACTCTTCTCCTTCTATCAGTGATTCATGTGTTTCCCTTTTGAATCTTCATGTGTTTCCCTTTTGAATCACTCGAGTACTACACTGTACTGCAACAGTACTACCGTACTCAAGGACTATTTGCCATTGTACAGTACTGCTGTTACTGGTACTGTGACGACTATTTGAAGATCAATTTCGATCACCAAATAGTCGCCATTGTACTGTACTGCTGTTACTGGTACTGTGACGACTATTTGAAGATCGAATTTCGATCACAAATAGTCGCCATTATACTGTACTGCTGTTACTGGTACTGTGACGACTATTTGAAGATCAATTTCAATCACCAAATAGTCGCCATTGTACTGTACTGCTGTTACTGGTACTGTGACGACTATTTGAAGATCAATTTCGATCACCAAATAGTCGCCATTGTACTGTACTGCTGTTACTGGTACTGTGACAACTATTTGAAGATCGAATTTCAATCACCAAATAGTCGCCATTGTACTGTACTGGTGATACTCGTACTGTGACGACTATTTGAAGATCGAATTTCGATCACCAAATAGTCGCCATTGTACTGTACTGGTGATACTCGTACTGTGACGACTATTTGAAGATCGAATTTCGATCACCAAATAGTCGCCATTGTACTGTACTGGTGTTACTCGTACTGTGACGACTATTTGAAGATCAAATTTTGATCACCAAATAGTCGCCATTATACTGTACTGGTGTTACTTGTACTGTGACGACTATTTGAAGATCAATTTGATCACCAAATAGTCACCATTGTACTGTACTGCTGTTACTCATACTGTGACGACTATTTGAAGATCGAATTTCGATCACCAAATAGTTGCCATTGTACTGTACTGGTGATACTCGTACTGTGACGACTATTTGAAGATCGAATTTCGATCACCAAATAGTCGCCATTGTACTGTACTGGTGTTACTTGTACTGTGACGACTATTTGAAGATCGAATTTCGATCACCAAATAGTCGCCATTGTACTGTACTGGTGTTACTTGTACTGTGACGACTATTTGAAGATCAATTTCGATCACCAAATAGTTGCCATTGTACTGTACTGGTGATACTCGTACTGTGACGACTATTTGAAGATCGAATTTCGATCACCAAATAGTCGCCATTGTACTGTACTGGTGTTACTCATACTGTGATGACTATGTGAAGATCGAATTTTGATCACCAAATAGTCGCCATTGTACTGTACTGGTGTTACTCGTACTGTGACGACTATTTGAAGATCGAATTTCGATCACCAAATAGTCGCCATTGTACTGTACTGGTGATACTCGTACTGTGACGACTATTTGAAGATCGAATTTCGATCACCAAATAGTCGCCATTGTACTGTACTGGTGTTACTCATACTGTGATGACTATTTGAAGATCGAATTTCAATCACCAAATAGTCGCCATTGTACTGTACTCTGTACTGGTGATACTCGTACTGTGACGACTATTTGAAGATCAAATTTCGATCACCAAATAGTCCCCATCCTACTCATGATGTCGAACAAGAACGAAAGTTGTTATTAATTCTACTAAATGTACTACTTTTAAAAACTCCATGATGAGACATATGTTTTGCACACCTTGCCAACAGGACACCCCAAAACTAGGGACCCTTTGGGTGGTGGTTTCTCAGAAGCCATGTTGGCTTTCTCGATGAAGATAATCTTGTCGAGTGCCTCCTCAACAAGAAGACCTCTCTCTTGTGGGCTTTTTGAGGCATCAACAAGACTAACTACTTCCTTTGCTCTTGGCATAATGCTGTCATACGCATTGTAACGTTCCAATTCGGGTATGTCTTCATGGTGAAGAGCACGCGATCCAAAATCAATGCAGTCAGTTTCTAAACTTGTAGATTCCATGAGGATGTTGTCATTGTCGTCAAGATGAGTATTCGTGTGCTGTACATCAACAAAATTATCAGAAACATCAGTTTCATGTCCAGAACAGAGGTCGTTGAGTGGTGCCTCAGGCAAGTGGATCTCTTGCGACATTGATTAGCTAGGACCGAATAATGTGCTTGGAACCTTTGTACATAGAAGTAGTGTACTGAAAGAGGTCATACTTGGTTTCCAATGATACATTGAAATCGGTTGCATGACAAAAATGACCTTTGAAAGGCAAAGAAGCAGTCCATGACATAGCCTTGAGAGCAGATAGAGTCTGATCCACTGGATGTGGATCCTGCATCAATGGTCCTTCTTGCTTGTTGTGGATGATCCTAAAGAGAACAAAACAGGGGTTGGTTACAGAATAATCGGTAGGTGGGTGCTGTAGTAACGCAAAATGGCAACAGACAGAGAGCAAACAAGAGCAAAAACAGAACAACAGCAACAAGAGAAACAAAAGCAGCAAGGAGAGCAAGAACAACAAGAGAAACAAGAATGACAGGGAGACAAAGTGCGTACCATCGTGGTTGTGAAATATCAAAATTATGAGTTTTGTGTGAGTAAACTTGAATCCACTACTGGTACCCTGTTATATACACATCTAGACACGATCATTTTTATTTCTATTCAAACAAATGTGGCGCTGATTTATGTTCATTATCTAGAACGTAGTTTTGCACAAGAGGTGGTTTGAAAAGTGGGCGCTGAGAAAATCAAAGATAAAGATTCCGTACAAGTTAAATTCCGCAACAAAAGTGCTGAAAAGTGCTGACGTCAAATTGGTGAAACCTAATCGGACCCTTGTTTACTCAAATACCGGTACATGTGTGTACTGTAATCAGAGGACAGTATACTGTACAGTAGGACCTTAGACAAGTACTACAGGCGCTGCACCGTGCTAGTACCAGGTAGCACGTACTACTACGACTACTTGTAGACTTGTATGATAGTACGAATACGGCATTCACTGTACACTTCAAGAACACGCTGCACAGTACTGTACGTATGGTACTGTAGTCCTCTAAGAAATCGGCCAGCTGCTTGGGATACCTGTCTTCGTCATCATGTTCTCGTTTATCATGCCATCAGTTGAAAGCTGTTGATTGCCAACTGTTTGTGCTTTCCATCAGTCGTATGAATATGAATACTATGCGACCAGGTGCTTCGGAATACATATAATAAATGACATTGCTACATTCTGGATTCTGCTTGGCACTCGCGACGCTATTCGTTATTGCTGTAGCTTGTGAGAACTGAGAACAACTCAGCGCTCGATCTCAGATACGCAGAGTATTCCAGAACCGATTTGCTGGGATTGAATAGGTTTACTCGGAGAAGTCCACTCACAACACTTCGCAACTAAAGAACTCCTCTCAAACGAGCTTCATTGTGATGTTTCGATTTATCCTGCCGTCCTGTCTTGCCTTGGTGGTCAAGGGTTGGACCACACATGCTCCTCCCAGGTCGTTTCCATTTATGCAATCGACAGCCATAAAGTCAAAAGTCTTTGACGATGAAGAATGTTTTGATCTTTGCCCATCCGAAAACGAACAGAGCGTTGCGCCACAACTGCAGCCACCCGTGTCCGAGGCAGCAGCATCTACCTTTGATGATGACCAGTGTCTGGATCTCTGCCCGCTGGAAGAACAAGAGCTTGTTGCACCCGTGAAAGAGCAGCAGCCAAAAGTCCTCACGGCGCAAGAGGTTGAATTGAAAGTCGAACGCGATCGCATTCGACTCGAAATGGCGTACGAGCTTTTCGAATCCAAGGATGATTGCGACTTGGATGACATTTCCACATGCGCGTCGCAATGTGATGATTGCCGAGGTGCCGGTTCCAAGCCATGTCGATTTTGTTCCGGAACTAAATCGATTTCACTCAGTGGTGCCACACACGCCATGCCATGTCCCGTTTGCAATGAAAAGGGTGTAGAAGTTTGTTCCAAATGTCGGGGCAGTGGCCAAGTGGCAGCTTGGACGGATCTCGACAAGTTTAATCCTGGAAAGGTGTGATGCGAAGCAGTGACTACACTTGCTGCTATCCCGGCTTCTCATTCATGACTCCGTCCTGGTAGAACTGATTGCCATCCTTTGGTAGGTCAGACCCATTGGTGAAGGGTAGAAAATAAGAGAAATATTAATACGTCTGATGATCATCTACTCTAGACTCAAGACTATGGCCATTAATCATTTGTAAGTCGACCACAAGGTACAAGTACATTACATTAGCACCTGGTACCAGGTATGCATACCAGGTACGAACCCAGCGGAAACGGGAGTGCTATCTCGGTGTGGTACAGGGTGTAGTCGTACATGGTACAGTACACCGTACTCCAGTACAAGTACCTGTGAGATAGGGTACCAGTACAGTACACTTCGAACTCGTGGAGACAATAATGGCTAGTACTGCAGTACCAGAAGTACAGTACAAGTACTCCGGTAAAACCTGTTGTCGCGCTCGTAATCTCTGATGTCAGCGACTTGGTTGACTCGCAGGCTTTGACAGACGACGTACAGTTCCCATGTGTTGAAAACGGTGTTTGGGACTTGGGACAACAACTTCAACTTTGCATTGACAAGAAAATCATTCGTATGACAGTACAGTGGAAATAACGTAAGAGAAGACACTGTACGACAGTAGTGAACCTCATGCGTTTCATTGTTTGCCTCCACGTTCCCATCATACATCATACATCATACATCATACATCACAACATCACTCAACACGGTCACTCAAACCACCGTCTACTGCTATGCGCCGAATCTTAGTTGGTGTAGTATTGAAAGCATCATCGAATAAAAAATCGAATTGAAACGTTAGACATCGCATCCTCAAACTCCGCAGCAAGTGTCACAACTGCAGCTTTTGCTTGTGATTCCCTTCGCCATGAGATTGTCACTTGCCGTAACGCTCCTGGTTGTTTCCCTGTCCTCTTGCAGTACGTCGGCATTCGGCACTCCCGCCCATTCTCTCACTTCTGTCAGACCTTTTGGTACAAGCAAGTCATCGGCTACAGCAACTACTGCTGCTGCTGCTGCTGCTGCGTTCTGCCGTGGTAGTATTACCAGAGGTGGTTGTTCACGATCGGCGTTGCAAGCGTCTTCTCTCTTGTCGGAAGAAGTTGTCCTTTCCGCTAATTTGGACTTGTTGTCGGAACGAGGACGAGCGGCATTGACAACGTTGATCGAAAACGACGATGGGGCTCAAAAGCACGTCTACTCGGGTTGGCCAGAACCTGGGACGGATGACGATGGAAAGCGACGATTGGCGGAACAGGTACGTATAACATGCTGGTAATGATTTCATTCCTTGGGACAATATTGCCGTTGTTTCTCTCACGCTCTCTCGTTTGGCGTTGTTGAACCTTACCCACACTTGGATCTCACTAAATCATTTCTTCGTACCTTTATCAAAACAGCTGGCTGATCTAGACGCGTCTTATCCAGGCGGAATCGCTGCATACCTTAAGAAAGCCAAGGTCTTGTTGAAGGAAAGTGCTGACGGTGTGAATCCATTTTCAGAGTTTGAAGCGTCCGTCCCAGAAGGCGAATCGCTGTCGTTTGATGGCAACGGCACTATGGACTTCTCGGAAGCGGAAATGCTTGGAAAGTCGGTCATGGCGGATGCTGTTTTTGTTCTGGTCGCTGGAGGGCTAGGAGAGCGATTGGGGTATTCAGGAATCAAGTTGAGTCTGGAGGCTAACCTTTGTACGAATGTTTCGTACTTGGAGCTGTATGTCAAGTACATTCAAGCAATGCAAGCCATGGCAAGGAAAGAAACTGGAAAGGCCGATTTGATCATTCCTCTCGTCATCATGACCAGTGGAGATACGGATCCGCTGACTCGTAAGTTGATCCAGGACAGAGACAACTTTGGATTGCCAGACGGGCAGATCAAAATTGTCATGCAAGACAAAGTGGCTGCCTTAAAGGACGGAAATGCGGGATTGGCGCTAGAGGATGATGACCGATGGACGATTCAAACGAAACCTCACGGACATGGTGATGTTCACCACCTGCTCTTCCGTGAAGGACTGGTGGACCAGTGGCAGAAGGAAGGCAAAAAGTATGTTGTCTTCTTGCAAGACACGAATGCCCTTGTCATCAATAGTGTCATTCCCACTTTAGGTGTCAGTGTTCGCAAAGGATTTCATATGAACAGCATCTGTATTCCACGTTTGGCGGGGGAAGCTGCTGGTGCCATTACGCGATTGGAGTAAGTCCTGCGCGTGCTTTCTTGACTAGCACATTGCCCATTCTAACGAAACGCTCAACCAAGACACAAGACTGATCCCAGCAAATCCCTCACCATCAATGTTGAGTACAATCAGTTGGATCCTCTTCTGAGCACTCAGGGTGACTGCAAGGGAGATGTTGCCGACGAAACTGGCTACTCTCCTTTCCCCGGGAACGCCAATAACTTGGTGATTGAGATTGATGCCTACGCCAAAACTTTGCGCGGAGAAGATCAAGGTGTCGTTCTGGAATTTGTCAACCCAAAGTATAAGGACGACACGCGCACCGAATTCAAAAAGCCGACGAGACTGGAATGTATGATGCAAGATATTCCAAAGCTCTTTCAGAAGGAAATGGGCAATGAAGCCAACGTTGGTTTCACCACCTTTGACAGATGGTTCACTTTCTCCCCTGCCAAGAATTCCTTGGAGGCTGGTGTCGACGCTGTTAAAAATGGATCAAATGCTCCCGGAACCATGTCATCGGCAGAGTCCGATAAATACGTTCAAAACCAACGTAAACTCAAGTATGCAGGCATGGACATTCCAGTAACAGAAGCGGAGGATTTAGTGACTGTGGGTGGAATTCCGGTGACGCCAGGGCCACGGATTATTTTGAGCTCTAATTTCGCCATTACGCAAAAGGAGATTGTCGACAAGGTAAGTGGTGGCAAAATATCTAAACGATCCTCACTCGTAGTGGACGGCAACGGAATTTACATCAAGGATATCGACCTCGATGGTGCTCTGATCATCAAAGTCTGCGATGGTGCCGAGGTTACAATCGACGGGTTGGTGGTCAAGAACGAGGGTTGGGAGTTGGTGGAGGTCCCTGAGGGCGCCGTGGTACCAGAGACGGTTAGCATCCGAGGATACACCATGGCAAAGCACGAGACAGCAGTATACAATATCACTGAGCCTGGCAAGTATTTGCTCGGCTCGGATGGCGAATGCAGAAAGGTTTAAGCCGCTGCTTCTTGGTGTAACATTAACTATATTTAACTATCGCATGGAGACGATGATACCACCACAATAGAACTTGCCTACTAGCGAAGATATGACTGCACTAGGCGCCTCGTTCACAGCTCCTGTACATTCTGCTTTGTTGATACACATATCCTATGATGATGTATGATTTCTGCATTCATTCTGTGAAACCCCACAATAAGATTTCCTTTCGCACAGGAGTCTATGAAAGAAAAGCAATCAAGTCACGAGCGATTTTATTAGGTTGCTAGTCTTCCATTTTTGTCAGTCGTTCATCAATTTCCTTGAGTCGATCTTCCATCAGCCTCCGATATGCCTGAAGAGTTTGCAATGATTCTTCCTTGTCAAGAACCTTTGATTTTTCTTCTGCTGCTTTCACTTCTGTTGCTGAAGCCAGGGCATCACTGGCTGGAAATTCCGTCGTCCACGTCCCATACAGGCCATCATCACGAATGAACCCCACGGGTCGCTTCAACGGTTCAAGTCCATTGTCACGCCCTGCTTTCTCAATGGCATAGATGCAGTCACCTAGATCACCGCCTCGCTCAAGCGCGTCCACAAGGGCCTCGTAGGATTCCTTGTACTCTCGCAACAATAAGATTGCTTGCAAGGCACCCCACCGGGCTTGATTGCGAATCATATCATTATTCCAGACTGGCTGGACTCCCTGTCGGGGTCTTCCATTTAATTGGGACAAAAAGGCAACCAGAGCCATTTCATCTCCTGCTCCTCCATCGGCACGACCAAAGTGAATCGCTTCCGCCGCAATTCCCGCCATGACAACGATCGAATATCGATCAATGCTGGAGCGAGTCACTACTGAAGAATTAATTTGCTGCGATAGCTCTGGATCAAAGAAGGATGTCCCCGCACTGACTTGTCTCTTATCGAAGCGCGCGTCCTGGAGGGCAGCCCAGGCGGACAGGACACACCCTTCAACGGGCAAGCCGAGAAGGTAGGCTGCTAAGAAGTGACCAGCTTCGTGACGAACAATCTTCTGTTGAACGCCGGGGTTAAATAACTTGACAAACGATTCTGCTACAGCACCATTGGTGGCAATTCGATCGAGAGCAGCGAGGGCGAGCGTCACAAAGACGATGAAATTCAAGTCCCATCCCAATGTAAGTGAGGCAAATCCTTCTGTGAGGGCAAGAGCTACGCCTGCCAAGAGAAGCGAATTGGTGGGTTTTGGAGTGAGCGCCAACATGTTCAGGCCTGTAATTTGTTCCAACAAGACTGGCGTGACGCTGTGGCTACCGGATGCGGGTGGAAATTCCTTGGAGGCGCCAAAGAGACGCAAATGTTGAAGTTTTGCGAGGAGGTCGTAAAATTTGGTCATTTCATTCCGGGCAGGAGACTGCACTGGATAGTGACTACTGCTTTCCAGCAATCTCTTGTTTTCAGCATTTTCTTCTGCTTCTGTTGTTCGTCGCTCAATGGCAGTGAAGACATTAGACCATCGCTCTCTAGTGAGCGTCACATCCGGATGTTCTTCCAACAGATTGATAGCTCTAGACAGAGATGATTCTTGGAGATAGGCGTCAAACTTTTCTTCTATCGCCGTGCTCGCATGTTCCTCTTGCTCGTTCCCGTCAAAATTGGTGTTGCGTAGAGCAAATCTGAATTGAGGCTGTTGCCTGATTGTCCTGAATGACGTTCTTTTTCTGGAACATGAACCAATCGGACTAAATGATGACGCTTCTTTCGTCTGCGCTGAAAATGCAAGGACGAAGGCCACTGTTGGGAGTTTCATTGAGACGGATCGGGATCGTTTCCCTATTTTTCTTTCTTTTCGGGGCGATGGATAGGAAGTATTCCAGTTCCACAGATGAATGTAAAATGTTCCAAGTGAATAAAAACACGAAATGCTCACTACCTGGTACTACGTCGTTGAGGGTATACTCTGTAGTCTAGCAGAGACAGATTCTATAAGACGACAACAAAACAAACGATGAAGGATTTTTGTGAGAGTGGGAATGCGCCACTTCAATGCACGTGTTTCACCCGTTGACGTCACTTCTCTGGATGCTTCTCAGATCATCGCTTTGATAGATGAGAGTTGAGAGATCCAATCAGCAACCAACGCCAGAGATGTACTCTCCAGTACTTTACACTTTACACTGTAGTAGTACACTGTACTATTATGCAGTCGCTATGAGTCGAAAGTCGCTATTTGAGCTAAGCATCTATACTATAGACTATAGAGTATGATCATACCACTACCAGGTAGCAGTACGGTAGTGAATGTACTCGAGTATGCTGGTACGGTAGGTCTAGTATCTTCTGGTGGTTGGTGGTTGACAATTGACAACAGACAGACCCAACCTGCTGAGTATTTCACGAAACGAAAACAAAAGCGCCTTAATTCTAAGCGCATTAGGCACTCTCTATTCAGACTTCAGCCACCGGAAAATTGCATCATCGTCACCACCAGTGCTGACTGATTCGTCAATGGCACGACGCTTCTCCGCGCATTCATATCGCTCTGATGTATTTGTGGCAGTATTCACTGCCGTCTTCATTTTAAGTCTGCAAAACTTGAAAGATGTATCGATTGTGTCATCAGTAAACGACACCACGTCAAGTTCCGCTTTGGTCCTTCCCGTCACGGGTGGACCAACAAACCAACATGCTCTCACTCCCATCGATCAGGGTACTCCAGCAAGCAGAATATCAAAACGAATCGATCTTTCCTCATGTCCAGACCATCGATTGGTTGTTGCCGCCAGAACCCCGACGAATGGAATGGGCCATCGATTCATGCAAAACTTTTTCGTGTTTTGGTATGCCATGGTGAAAGGATATTGCTATTGTTTCGATACGGAACATTTTGGATACGGCTTGGAGGCATATCATCTCCTTCTCGAACCTGTTTTTCCATCCTGCAAAACTGCATTTCCCAATCGCACCTTGCACAAAACCAGATTCGTCTATCTTAGAAGAGAAAAAGATGTTTCCGAATTGGCCAAAGACAAAACAGTCATTCGATGGGTCGAAACCAGCAATGGGGTCGTTTGGCCCACCGAAGAACAGAAAAATCGACCCCCTGGATTTGGCGATCTGCTTTCGTTTATCGATGGCTTTCTACGAGACAATCATCTCGTGGAACAAATCATCATTCCTTGGTATGAGCAACACACCAGCATCGGCACTGCATTTCGGAACATGACAAAGGCGGAACATGTGAAAGCAACAAAAGTCGATCAGGATTCGCGTGAAAATAATAATTTTGAAGGAGCGAGCAATGTTTTGAACGCTGCATTTCATTTGAGAGTTGGGGATGTTGTTCTCGAGGCATCTGAATCGTACTGGCGCAATGTGTTGACGACGTTAATGGCGATTGTGGACCTCGAACGAGGTCCTGGCCGAATAGTTCATGTCTACTGGACGTACTTTCAGGCTGATCACCGCGGCAACAAAGGTGGTGATGCGATACGACATCGTTTAGACCAGAATGTGGTTGGGGAGTGGCCGTCGGAACCAGATACGCTTCCTAGCTCGCATCTGTTCCTTGCCAAACTTTGCGAGGATTTTGAGAGGATCGAATGCTCATGGAAGTGGAGCACAAATTTTTTGGAATCAATCGACCTGTTTGTAAAGTCGGACATTGTCTACGTATCTGGGAGCTCGTTTTCGCAGGTGCTCTCACTCTTCAACCGGGGCATACGGTTGGTGGCCATTACCAAGGAGCTCCACATTGAAGGTACGGCTACCAAAGGCCAAATACCGTTTCTGTCAACGGGTACAAATGTATTTAGCAGTTTGCGATACTACTATATTGACGGAACTGGTGGACTATTCGACGAACACTATGTTCACCTACGATTGACTCCGCCGAAGCATACAGTGACATCGTAAGGCAAATTCACGTCATTGCCAGCCACATTGTCAATTTGTTGGCACAGAATGTGATCTTGAGTGTTCCCCTCGAAGGCCTTGACCTGTGGTGCAGGAGATATGATGTTGGGAGCGTATGGAATAACGATGAAACATGCGATTGAAAATGTTGTGCATACAAGCATTGTCCGAGCTCCTTCTGGTGCAGCCAATCAACCGTTGCCTCTTAACGATTCCTAACTTACGGTACGGTCATTTTATATGATCGATATGATAAAGTTATATTCAATCACCAGCGTACTAATTGATGTGGTCAACGTCAAGAGTAGCGGGACACATCAAGCGCAGCACCTATGTTTTGGAAGGCATCCTTACGTTCTCCGGAATAGTAGAGTGCCTGGTGACGTATTCTAGAAATAATGATTTCTAGTTATGCCACCATTGTATGCAGGTATACTTGGTGGATGCGACACATGCAGTCGGCAGAACTAGGGATGCATGATTGGCAGCAATTCACACTCTCTATCTACGATTTACATGCTGACCTTCGACTTGAGCTTGCGCGCCTTGGAGACTTTGGCGTGCACCTCGCTCAAGATACCCGCACACGCAATTGTCACTCCGGTCCACCCCTGTGCCGACATGGCGTGGCCCTTGAGAAGGATGCTCAACAAGACGGAAAAGATCTTGCGAGTCGTCGTAACTGTCGAACACACAAGCGGATCAAAGTGCGCAACGGTATAAAAGATGAAGGACTGCCCAACAGCACTGCATATACTGAAGTGCACTACGAGTGTCAACACAGCTGGGTTTTCGGCACAAAACTGGTATCCGGTCCACAATTCTCCAAGGATTACTGAGAGAACGAAGGCAACAACGCACATGGAAATGTTCGTAAAGAGCATAAAGTCATAGGGTTTTGGTGTGAGGCCGACGCGATTCGTGTCCGCCTTCAAGCGTTTCTGTACACCACCTGTCACGCCGTCCATGATAAGGGACAAGACAATGAACAGCAACCCAAGGGGAGAGGATGGCGCGCCACCAGCCTTCTGATTGAAATGTACAATCAAATGCAAGGGCGGGAGTGAGATAGCCATCAATTTATGAGGGATTCCTGCGACCGAGACGAGCATTCAAACATGACAGTATGGCTCTTACCTTCTTCCCTAAACTCAGAATGGCAGTCCCACCAATAATGGCCGCCACTTGTAAATACTCCCGAATAGTGTACGATGCCCCGCCAAGCAATAATTGGCCCGCCATGACGGGCGCCATTTTTCCTGATTTGGCCAATGTTGCGACTGGAAAACTCAATCCCTTGGCCAAGGCCAGCGACGTGAATGCCTTGGAGCAAACCTGAGTGGCGCCAGAAACGTAGAATTGTCGGAGCGGCAGGCCATCTGTGCCGCCGACGATCCTGCGGCCGGCGTATCCCACGAAAATGTTGGCCAAGGCTTCGATGAATTGCAAGAACCAGGCGAATTGGAACGTATTCCCATCGGGAGCTTTGAAATTGAACACATCTTCTTGGAGTGATCCGTAGTAGATGAAAGCAACGTAAATGCCACCTGCTCCAAAAATCAACTTATAAAGATCTCGAATGCTGCCAGCAGGTGTCTCTGCTGCCTTGGAAGGAGTTTCTGTTCATGATGGATGGTGATGTCATCAGCATTGTTGGAGAAAAAGTGAGTCCCGGTGTGCTGAAAGCTCACAAATGAGACGAACGAGGTTGGCAGATTGCCCATACACTCATATAAAGCTGTTCATAGGCATATGCAACTGCGTACGTAACAATCACCATCAGGCTCGTTTCCGGAACCTCAACTACCATACCGAAACATTTGGTGTTCCATGGCACTCTGTGTTAAGAGCATTCCATTCTCCATTACGCCATGATTCTTCAATAAAAGCATGATTGTTCTACCCGAAAGCATTGTGATACACGCAGGAGAGTGCGCATTCGACATTCGGCATTCAGCATTGGAGCACTTTTTTCCATTGGAACATCAGCATTGGCGTCAACATGCGCGCGCACAGACAAAAATGCAGGCTTTGCTTACCAAGATCCTGTTCCATCTCAGGTGGACGAACCATACTTATTGCGACAGCGCCATCTACCTCACTTGGATTCAAAGGAGCTCTCTCTCCGTCGGTGGTTGCCATTGCCGCTGTAATGTCGTTTTGTAGGCGACAACGCGTTGAGGGGAAATTTCAATGACCAACGCCACTGGTTTTTACATGGAATGCAGTACCCGACGTTTACTGTACTACTACTAGTAGTAGGCCCCAGTAGGTCATGACGAGTGACAAATAAATGTATTTAGTATTTATGGCAATCCATATTAATATACATGGATATGAGAATGTGCACTCTAAGTAGAGATTTCTCTTTTTTGCATTTTGTACTCGTACTTGTAACTTGTATGCATACCGGTAGTTGCACCTGGTACAAGTAACACATTGTGTACTGTAGGTAGGCACGTTCAGGTGTATGTCATATGATATATAGAGCTTTGCGATCACCAACTGACGCATGCTATAATATGCTATGGAACTCCAGTTGTAGGGATCGTAACATGGGGACACTTCAATGTCGACAGGGATTCGATGAGTTATTGTGAGAAAAGGTTGCTTATATCATTCTTAATTGGAATGTTAGGATCACGATCGCAGAGCTACCTTATAACCCTCTAAACACGGATTCTCGCAAGCGAATGTATAAATTTAACTAAACTTAACAATTAGGGCAGAAGTGCAATTCCACAACCGCTCCCGAATAGGGGACAAACACATCCACCTTGCGGACATTCCTCTTGTTCGCAATGACACGCTGCACTGCGTTGTCTCCAAGTCCCTTGTAGGTGAAGGTTTCCACCCTTCCGTCAAAGTAGGTGAAGTTAAGCCTATGCAAATTAGTGTCGGGAATGTCCATCAATCCAATGTCAGAAAACAAAACTGGTTTGGCAAATGTGAACGACAAAGTGCCACCAAGAGCATTGTCGTCTGGCATCGTTTTGTTACTCTCTTGAACAATCAAGACATCTGCAAAAAAGTTACACGCATGGTGAGATACAGCATTGCCATAGCGAGAACAACACACTCAATCGATAGTTTGTGATCTTACTTCCGAGGGGTACACAGTTCTCCCCAAGTTGGCCTGGAACTCCGTTATTGCCAATTCCTGGTCCACCGCCAGGACATTTTGCGTTGGGACTGCCCAGATCGGGGTCTCCGTTTGTAGTGGTACCAGGGTTTGCAGTGTCGAAGATGCGAGCCATGCCGTTGGGGGTGAAACCTCCAGCAGAGCACTTGCGGTGACAGTAAGACCATACTTGTTGAACCACTCATTTTTAACGTACGCACCCCGAGGAAGGGTTGTCCCGTCACCTCTCGTCTGGAAGTCGATTGTCACACAGGTTGGACACTTCGACTGACTGAGACTCACAAACAATTGACCAAGGTTCGTTGATGACAAGAACCCGAGAGCGCCGCTTACGGGACATTGAAGAGTCGAGATTTGCGACAGCGATGATCCAGTGAGAGTGACATCAATGATTGGATTGGTTCCCAGGCACCCTCTGTGCAAGGGTACAAGTTCGGTTGCAAAGGCCGCCTCCAATGTTGCTTCCATCTGTGGTTTGAAGGTATTTGTAAACCAACTACTCACGAGACCCCTGTGACCGCCGTTGGCTTCACCTCCTCCATTACTGGTAGTGAGCATTCTCTTATCCCCATTATCTGGCGAGCACATACCTGGAGCGCATCCGCCGACGCCTTTCCAGATAAATCCAATCGCGCCCAAGCGGCGTCTGGCCGAGGATGTAGGAGCGGGGCAAACACCAGCGATGTAAGCCGCATTGTCGTAAGCGCCTGCATCACCGACACCGTAGTTCAACAAGATGGAATTGATGTCGTTCCCGAGTAAGAGTTGGTCAGCAAGCAAGCACGTTTGGGTTTGCGAATTCTGAGGAGTGATCGAAACGGTGATGTCAAAAAAATCTACCACTCCCGGATCAAGGGCACAAACCACAGCCGCGGTTCGACGTCGAGATGATTCCATCAACTGATCCGCAAAGCTTTGCTTATTAAGATGTTTGACCTGTTCACCGCCGATAAGAAGTCGCTGTTGGAGCAACTGGGCACGGCATTCCACATCTGCAATAGCCGGTTCCTTATTATTGATTTCCATGGTGGTGGAACCAGCAACAAGTACGATGATGGACACAGTTGCGAACCACTTCATCATGCTAGACATGATCATGCTTTGTTGAGCAAAGTTGCTAACAAAAAAGTATAAGGAGAGTTCTTGTCGCGGTTCGGTAAAGGACACGTAGTGGAGGTCGATCAGTTGTAGTAGATTCTGTATGACCTTCTACGCGCACCAAAATGATTTAACCGTGACAAGGTCATAGAGTCATAGTCGTCGAAAGTGCCCTAATTTACCCGAGTACCGGAGTAGTAGGTATAATATGGCATTCTATGATACTTTCATCAATGTCCTTCGTGATTGGAAAACGCGTCCGCTTTCAGCTTGGTCACAGTCTTTGAAAATGCCCCGAATCCCGAATAAATAAGCCAGTGACCGAAAATGCCAATATGTGTCAGGTTCAATGATTCATTTACGTCGTATTTCAGTTTTCAGTACTCGAGTACTTTACAAATGAATTGGGACGAGTTCGTCACAAGGGATCCGGGAACGGCTGGAATCTGTCCTGAATCTTTGTGTATCTGAAGTCGGATGAATACGTAATTATTAATTATGGACCCTGTCGTTGTGCCCTGCGCGACTCCCGCTGCTGTACAACTCCGGCGAACTGCTGTACAATGTATTCCTATCACGACACGTGCCTGTCGGTTCGTAGGCTGAGGTGTTTAAGCTCGTATCGAACAAAACCTTCGCGTGGACACAAGGTCGAAACGCTTGAGTGTTTCTCCGAAAAATCTACTCTAGAAAACCTTTTTCGTCCTTCGTTTGCGGGTATTGAACCAATGTTGGAAACACATGAACACGCGACACGCGACAAGCGACACGCAACGCGACAAGCGACCGAGGATACCCAAGATTTCGAGTCCCTCAGCGCCTCAGCAGATTAAAAATCGCCAGTTTCGGCCGAACTTTAACACCGATATGAGTACAAGAACTTGGAGAACAACTCTGCGTTTCACTATCGAATGTACTGTACTCTGAGTACTAGAAGCCAAGGTTTTTGTTCTTGTTTCGTTCATTTCAGCATCGACGCCAATTTAAAATGGTTAACAATGCAACTATCTCCTTACCCACAAGCACCAACTGGATGGGGAGCCGGTGCATATAGTTGACTCATTTCTTTCTTGCCAAATGACAAAGGCATCAGCTGATGCTACAGATTCTTGAAGCAGTATTCTACCCTGGCATTTATGAAACCATTTTCTGGCACTTGCGTGCTGTGAGGAGACAAGTTAATGATGACCAGCCACCACAGAAGCTTGTTGCATTAGAGTCATGTACTTTCTCTACAACCTAAAGATGGGCAACCTGTCATTTTACCCAGAATGAATTTCTGGAGAGTTAATGTTTGCAAGGCACAACAAGCATGGTTTGTCAAGTACTCGAGCCATTAGTAGTACAAGGCAAGCTGATTTAGGTAGCTAGCACTTGTTCCGCCTACTGTATGGAATGATGCAATTCAGATTAAATGCTTTCATTGTGTTCATGATGTTGAGTGTTGGGTCCGTTGCATTTAAGGCAAGGAGAAACACACATTATCTCTGCAACCTTTGAATCTGGGTATGGAAAGTGCAATGTCATCATAGATTGGTGGATATTGGATACTCCTCTAGCAAGTACCTGCTCCCTTCAATGAACCTGTGATGTCTTTCTCATCCTTTGTGGTCACTTCACATCCTCCATGTGCAAACAGCACCATAGCCCATCATGATCCTTCTATAAGCTATAAGTCATCCACACTAGCTGGCTGGTACATCATGCTGCAATATCAAATGGAAGGTCTTGAAAGTTCATCATTGCAGATATCATACCTTTCCCAGGAAACATTGTGTGCCCCTTCACTCCTTCAGCCTGCAATAAAAAACACTTGGATTCAAAAGTTGTACTCCAAGTATTTCACAACAAATTCCTGACCAAATTCCACTGATCCCCCGCCCTTGTGTACTAGTACTGCGAGGATTGTACAGTACGGGATCCGATTAGAATGCAAGGAAATGACGTCAAGCCGTACAAGTACCAATCAGCATGCTCTGCCTATGCTACTGTCTTACTGGAGTACTGTATCACCGTAGGTTGTACGTGCAGGGCTCGGTACTGATTGGTACGGCTTGACGTCACTTCCTTGCATTCTAATCGAAACCGGTACAGGTTTAAACCATATAGATGGACGCAATTGTTGTCAGGTAGTAGCTAGACACTATTATAATGATCCATTATTGAGGTATTCGTCAACTAAGATGAATCATTTGCACCCCTTGAGATCTTTTCAATGCTCTATTTCCGTAGGGGGTACTGTAGGTTCTTTTTGAAATGCTGGCGCAGCTCAAGAGTCACATTGAACAGCAGATGTCATAAAAATCTGTCAACGCACGTCAGAAAACCTGACAACAATTGCTCATTCTATTAGTATGCCAACGAAAAGGAAGGCATGCCCGAATCTTGTTGACACGGGGAAACAAAAGAAAGCAGGGAGGCCTTCAACAGAGTACACCACTCATGATGCTGTCAAACTGGTACGTCCTTATTGAGAAAAGGGTCTTCGAAGTTCACCATTTTGATTGCAAAATCGATCTGAGTTTGACACGAGATTTGCGATTTGTAAAATCTTTCTGTACTCACATTTTGTACTGCTAAATTTTTCGCAGGTACTCGATAATGGATTGAAATACCATTTGGCAATCAATGCTCTTTGTTTGCAAGGGTCTCTGACCAAGCAACGCCTTCAGTACTTCGTTTCGCTTGAAAGAGAAAGGAGGAAGAGTAGAGGAGGCATGGTTGTTCCAAGCGCCATCAGTACAAACAGAGAAGGTCGTAACGAGGAAGATTCCACGTTACTCACGGAGACATCACCGCTCACAATGGCAACCAATGAATCAAGAGCACAAGCACTACCAACAGTTCTGAGTGCTGGAAGAGATCCACCAGAAGATCTCCGCGTCAGGCAAGCATAGCACGCCTACATGCCAAAACAAAACAAGATGCAGAGAGGAACGATACTCAACGGCTTTCAAGGAGGCAACGACAATACTTGGTTGATCCCATCAGCAGAGGTGAGACAGCCAACGAAACAATTGTTCGACTGAATAACAAGCATGGTTTCACCAATGAAACAAAGAAGCTTGTGAAGAGTACAGTGTACAGTGCTATTGCATCTGGAAATGCAGGTAAGAGCCCAAAAAAGAAAGGACCGAATGCAAGAATTCCAAAAGAATTAGTGGAGGTTTGTGGTGTGCATGCCGAAGTTTGTCAGGTGAGTGCTTCCGGTGAACTCAGAGGTCGTGATATTAAAAGGCTGATTGGTGCTGCCACCATCGGTACCGAATTCGAAGGTCAGTTCACTGTGGAATCTGTGTGGAGGAGGGTACGACGTGAATTCCCTGATAAGCTTCAGGCTGCTAACAAATTGAGTGTTGACGACGCTCGGGCGCAATGGACTACTCACCAGAACCTTCAGCAATGGTTTGACGATGCAAAGCTTGATCTGATTGCAACTGGCCTTTGTATTGACCAAGAGGTAAGAGGTGCCGATGGAACTCTTGTTTCCGAATTGGACTTTCGCTCCGACGAAGTGAAGCGTCGAATCCTCAATATGGACGAGACGCATCATGACCTTTCGGTGACAGGAGATCGCGGAGGGCCACGTTCGGTTATGTATCACAATCCCCGATTCCAGCGTGGATGTAAGAGAGGTGTGAAATCATCTCGTCATGTGACTGGAGTGTATGCAACGAGTGCAGCAGGCGAAAGTATTCCGCCGATGTATATCTTTGACTCTGGGGCAAAGATTGAGGACAATTTTCGCGTGAAGATGCAATGGCTTGATGGTCTGCCAACTGTCACTGGAAGATTTGGCTGCCCATCGATTGTCGAATCATCTAGCTTCTATGCAGTGAGAACGAAAGGATCAATGGACGATTCCCTTTTTAATAGTTACATTGACGATGTTATATTGCCGCTCTTTCCTAATATTTCGAAGCATGCATCTTTTGATGCAGCAACTGGTACGTTTGTTGCTATCGAGTGATTGAACAGCCGTCAATTTTGAAACTCACACGTTCTCTCATCCCATCAGGAAAGCTTCTCTCTGGTCCTGTTGTGCTCAAGGTGGATTCTGGTCCAGGTCGTATAGTCGGCTCGCTTCATAGCATATCGAAGCGAGCTGAGTACTTTGAGATGGGACTCATCATCCTGTCGGGCCTGCCTAATTCAACAAGTGTCCACCAAGAAATGGATGCCCTTTATGGGCCCTTCAAGTCCGCGACATATGCTCGCGGCGAATCCATTCTGATCGAGAAGATCAAGGATCGAGGAATGCGGCGAGCAACGGGCGCAGCTCAAGGAGCATCGTCTATCCTGTCACTCGGATTCGACGACCTAGCCACCATTGTCAATGGAAACGAGAATGATGAGCTCTCCATGAAACCTTTCGATAAGAGCTTCACCAAAGAGAAGATTTTGAAGGCATGGACCAAGATTGGATTTGTACCATTTACTCGGAACTGTGCATCTGATAAGAAGGTTCGCCACGAGCTTGGGCAAGCAAATGTTAACGAAGACTTGGAGAATCTGCAAGTGTCCTATTCTGAGGTTGTGGCACAGGCGGAGAAAGTGGGCATCAATCCGGGCATCTTCGACTCTGAGATTCCGGTTGCCCAGCGCTTGAACAGGGCTGTCGATGAAGACGAACAAGTTCGCAGACTGGTTGCTGAGAGGGGGGGCTTAACTGCAGGCTCGTTGTGGAAGCATTGTGGAACGAGGGTCGGCAACTCTCGTGTAGCACTTCGAGCACAGCGTGAACTGATTGCAATTGATGAGGCGAAGAATTCGTTGGTAACTCAGAATAGATTGGGTCGACAGGCAAAGTTGTTGGAGAATGCGCAGCTTGCGCTTGCTAAGTATAGAACACAGGGTAGCAGCACATTGACCAATAAAGATTGGGGCGACATTGTGAGGTGGGTCCTACCAGAGGCGAAGGTGCCAGGACTCATGCGCGACTTAAAGACCAGAGATGTCATCATTGCGAAACTTGCAACACTGGAGAGAGACTGGACAACATACATTCCATCTACACCTCCCATTTGAATGTCGACAATTCTCAATACCATAGATCTAGTGGTGTTGCAAGTGTTTGGACTAAAATACTCCATCTTGTTGTACAATTAAGTCACTTTCTTTACTGTTTGCATTGTTGTCAGGATTAGTTTCGCTCGTGTATCGTGTTACATGCACGGTCGTCCATTTATATGGTTTAGAACCTCCGGGTACCCAAAACAGTCGAATGGACAGAACTTCCTCAATATCACACCTTTTTCAGATATTCTTGATTCAGACTGTGTCTGGGAACGTTCTGCATGCTTTGGTAAAGTTTGAAGGAAAACAGAAGATTTTTTAGCATTACTCGAATTTCGGTCGTCCATCTATATGGTTTAAACTCGTACTTGTACGCCATCGTGTGCTGTTATTATGCAACATCAGTCGTGTTGTCGAGGTAGGTACAAGAGTGGTACAAGGGCGTACTACGTTCTACGAGTAGCACTGTACAGTGATACTGTGGTACGCGAGTACTACAACCAAATCCTACCACTACTGCTGCACAACGCCGAGCGCCGAGCTCCGAGCTCCGAGAAGTACGCTGTAGAGGACTCAAAGAAGCACACCGAACAACCTCGAAAATTCACTGCGACAGTGCGACAGTAGGAGTTGAGATTATCTTTCGAGCATGGGATGTGGGATGTGGGATGTGCTGCATCGCGAAATCCGTGGTGAGTACTGGTATAAAAACTTCCGCCGTACTCGACCCGATCAGTTTCATTGTTCATTTGTATCTCGTTGTGTGAAGCAACGCTGATCACTGTTCACTAACAACACACGAACGCAAGAACACAACGAGTGTTTGACGTAACAATACCATGGACCGATACCAATCACTAATGCCACATGCTCCTGCGGTTCGTCAGCCTCCGTTGATTAGTTCAACAGAAGGCCCAATCTTCTACAAGAATCACTCGAATAACAACAACGCGGACAATTCCATTGATCATGGAGTTACTGAAGCTCCGTACGAGCATCGTTTCTCTCCGTACGAATTCAATGGAGGGACGACAATTGCCATTGCCGGTGCCGATTATGCCATTGTGGCCGCAGATACACGTCTGAGCAGCGGATATGAGATCCTAAGTCGTAATGTTTCCAAGCTTCATGCCTTGACACCAAAGTGCGTTTTGGGAAGTGCTGGTTGTAAGACGGACGTTGATCAATTGCGCAGTGTGTTGGATATTACAATGAAGGTATGCTAGAGTGTGCGACAACGTTCTGGGGGATAAGCCGTTTAGTATTCTTTCGGCTTCAGCACTCGTCTCATTCAAACTTTCTCTTGTCTTTCAGGTGTACCAGCACAATCATCAGAAGAGCATGGCTACACCATCCGTCGCACAAATGTTGGGCAACACCCTGTACTACAGACGCATGTTTCCCTATTATGCCTTCAACGTCCTTGGAGGAATTGACGCCGACGGAAAGGGCGCTGTCTATTCGTACGATGCCAGTGGCTCCTTCGAGCGAACTGGCTATTCCGCCACTGGATCCGGACAGGCGTACATGATCCCCCTGTTGGACAATGTCATTGGCCATAAGAATCGATTGGATGAGAAGCGAGAGATGCCAGCGGAGGAAGTGGTGGAGATAGTCAAGGATGCCTTTGTAACGGCAGGGGAGCGAGATATTTATACCGGTGATTCGGTGGAAATTATGCTTATTACCAAAGATGGGATCCAAACCATCAAGTATAATTTGAAGGCAGACTAAGACCTTAAGACTAATCCTTATATCATGAGAAGAAAGGACGAAACGAAAGGATACATTGCAAGATCTCACTTTCGTTGTTCGTCCGCACCGCTACTACCATTGCAGTTCCTATTTAGTTTTTAGTACTCGAAGTATGGTCGATGTTACACGCTATAACTCCGACATGATGGGTTGCCTGTATGGCCAGTCTCAATTTTGAAGCTATGGTCCAATTCGCACACCGCTCCGTATGCATCATGAGGAGATCATCAACAACTATTGCGGTGCAGCTATGATACTTGAACCTTGGCAAGCACATTGTCCATCCCAAATGTCTCCTACATTTGACCAAGTGATTGCATTATGATACCCCGCATGATTTCGAAACCACGTAAAGGAGGAGCCATGTTGCTGTGGCCTTCCTGTCGGATACCTTCCAAACTCAGAAGGACCTTAGCGCAGTCCAGATCTTCTCAGTCGCGAATACAGTAAGTCTGTGGATCTCAACTATTTCCTCCTAAGATTAATTTCCATTTGTCTTTCGGAGGAAGGTAGCTTTGACTTCAAATGCTATTGATTCATTACTTCGATTAGTTTCGAAAACGGCTTAGAACTCACTCTTGCCCCCATCTGCGAGTTCATCAAAGACTGCTCTACTAGGATATTAAAGTCGCTTGTAGAATTCTACTTGCTAAAGGGTATGATAGAGCTAGATGGAGGGCCAACATTGCCATATCATTATTACGACAGTTTAGAGTTTTGGCAGGTCGCACAGGGTTTACAATTTATGATATGTACTCTAAAAGTAGAGTAACAGCAACCTTAACGTTTACAACGGAACATAGACGTAGACCCTGTCGTTTCATCCAATACCTACCGTCGATCGTCGTGATGGTAGCCAGTACTACGTGCTACGTGCTACGTGCTACGTGCTACCCGCTACCCAACCCCAGAGGTACTGTGCACTGTACACCGTATTCCGTATTCGTTATCGCCCGATGAAACTACGAAATCCAACACGGACTGTTCTGTGAATGCAGAGAATGCAAATCCTGAGCACCGTGATGAGAACACGTATGCAGGGTTCAGTGTGCGCAGACGACAATGAACATCATTCAATTTTGTGTTCAATTGTGGCTCATGCCTTCCTGCGTCGCCGCTCTCTTTCTGACAACCAACCGATCGTGGGCACCCGTTGCATCTCGACCTTTCTTACTTTCCCGAACGTTGATTCCTGTAAGGGCGTGTGCAAGCAGTCCTTCAAGTCCTCGAATTCGAACAAGTTTCAGTTCCCTTGCCATGACAGAGGCCACCACGGTAGACGTTGCCTTGAATCTGCAAGATGTTCGTAACCGCATCCACATCGCGACAGACAAAGCCACGGCTGCTGCATCTTTGACTACACCACCGGCTCAAGAAGTTCAACTCGTTGCAGTATCGAAAACGAAACCACTAGAACTTTTAATGGCCGCCTACGATCAAGGAAATCAACGTCTATTTGGTGAAAATTATGTGCAGGAATTGATTGACAAGGCACAGTTAATGCCGTCGGATGTACAGTGGCATTTCATCGGGACTCTGCAATCCAACAAAGTCAATGGATTGATCAAGGCCGTTGTCCCCAAGGCTGCATCCCTCACCGTGGAAACCGTATCGACCTTGAAACTGGCCAAGAAACTTGACACGGCTATGCAAACCTTGAAGACCGATGCCTCTTCAACTGCTGCTGTTGCTGATCCTAATATTCCGCAGTTGTTGCCAATTTTCGTACAAGTGAATACATCCGGAGAAGACACCAAGGGTGGGGTGGAGCCAGATCAAGTGGTGGCCCTGTGTCAGGAGACATTACCACATCTTGTGAACATCTCCAGTTGAAGGGACTCATGACCATTGGTGCAGAAGGTGATCTATCGTGCTTCGAGTCCCTGTGCTCATGTCGAGAACGAGTGGCCGCAGCTTTGAACGTGCCAGTCACAGATTTGGCACTTTCCATGGGCATGTCGGGAGATTTTGAAGAGGCCATTCTCCTGGGGGCGACGCATGTGCGAATCGGAAGTACCATCTTCGGTGCTCGAGATTATAGCGCTTCCAAACCTTAGTACAAATGGAAGTTATGAGCAGGGTTTGTGTTTCGTCGTTGGTATCGGATCTGAAACATGTGACATGTGAAGCTATCGGATGAATTGTCGACAGTACACTTCATCGTAAAACTCAGGAGAAGGTACATCGTAGAAAGCTAGATTGGCGAATAGTATACAGCGTTATTTGAATGAACGACCAAGTAGAGCATCGGGGCATGTGGTGTAACGTGTAGCCAGTTTGACACGAGCAAAAAAACCGCTCAACAAATCGTCTACATGCTTTCGGGTTGCGATACTTGGTTATTGTGTTTTGTGGTCCCATTTCATCAATACTGGATGCTTATGGGATCATAGCCGCCCATCATATGTCATGTTGCACGTTCGCCCTTGATATCTTCGTCGTTGGTGTCGGCATTAAAATCTCGGAAGATGGCCTCGACACCACTGCAGGTAAGCCCCTCTATGTGCCAATCGAGCTCACCACCACAATTCGTGGAATCTTCGGTTACGGCTCTTGCTTCCAGTTCATCATCACAGGTATGGTGAGAATTCTTTAATGTCCACGTGCTTCCCATGGCATGCTCAAATGCAAGGGATTCACATGGTTCCATTTGCATTGAAAGCGGAACGGCTTCCGATGTATTGTCTACAACATGAGTTGGACACAATCTTTCGTTCTCAGGACTGATGTTGGCATGTCTTTCGTGAAGTCGGGCGTCGCTGCCCTTCGAGGCGCCTCTGCGAATCGCAAGGGATTCGATTTGAGAATGCACAAAGGTGCCAACTTGATCAATAGCATTGTGAAGTGCAACAGAACTCGGTTTAGGTCCAGCTACAACTGTGATGTCTGATGTAAATTGTTCAGATACAACTTGCCATGAATTAGAATCATTCCCAGTTTTCTGAGTTTCCCGTTTTGATTGAACCATCGTAGACCACTGGATGTCGTCAAGGATTCTATCAAGGTCAGTGTCGCTGAAGCCTCAGCAAACTTTGCAGTGGCATTTGGTGCTGAGCTGGTCTTTGGCACATTCTTAGTTAAAGTTTTGACTGGCATCCCCTTCGAGAATTTTCTTGAGTCTCTCAGCGCGTGACCAATCTATGAACGTCAAGATACAATAAGATTTGATTAATCTTGGTTACCAAATGCGAATGTTAACCTACCTTGTGCTTCAAAACATCGTCATCAACCTCTTCATAGTGTCCGTTATCGTATTTCTTGAAGATCCGAACACTACTTTCCTTCATTTGTTGCAAAAGATAAGCAAGCATAATACTCTTCTTTGCTCGATCCGCAGACGCGTATTCGTCAGAGAATTGACGAATGAATCGTCTGAATGCCACGTTTCCTGGATGTCTTTCCAGTTCCCGCCCCCGACCACAGACGACGTCCTTGGACGTGAAAAGCGAGCGGTGGGTGTCGGCGCTTCTCTGATGGCGTTTCATCTCGCCCTGTTCAATCTGTGAAGTGTAGTTAAGAGTTAAGGTGCTTCACTCAAAGCAGTCACTTGTCACTTTCGTGAATCACTTATGTCCTGAAAGGAGTAATAGATTTGCGAATCTTTGTTGTTAAAATTGGAGCACGGTATGCACTATGTTCTTCATTTGTACCGGTACTCGAGATAGCGTTGGACCAGGCATTCTTCGACATTTACAGTCCTTCCATATAATAAGTAGTGCAACGACGACACCAAACCACTCGTGCGAACCCTTCCTGAGCTGTTTCCTGCACATCAATGTTGACATTCTTGACTGTTCTTTTGTGATCGTTGAGTGCCCAACGTAACCAGAAACCTTTTCGCATTATACTCCACCATGAACCGATGACATTTCAGTCACCGTTCATTTCGATCCCGGAACCCCCTTCGACTGCCAAGGGTTAGTCTTGTTGACATTTCAGGTAAGCGATAAATATAAGGGGTTTATATGAGCTTAATGCGGCGTAATCTAAATCTATATGGGAGGAGTACGGGCAAACTCAAACTGAACGTAACACTACACGGGACATCCTAAAAATCTTGGTTTCTGTTTGTATTACCCCTGGCTATTTAGAGTCCTCGTGCCGTATTTCTCGGTTTCCTTTGTCCTGTCTACACCAATGTACCGATAAAAAATGTCCGACTCTCGGCAGGAATCTGATATGGTTCGGGTTAACGGAACCTGTCGACGCGCAGGTCGGCGTAAGGTTCGGGTTAAGAACCAGGACGTAACCGTTACGGGGTACGCCCCCAGTAGGTAAGTGTCTAGTACGACACTGACTACTGCTCAGTTCATCTATAAACGGTACAGCTACGCAGTGCTGTCTACCGCTACAGATAACGATACATGTACTATCTGTCGTTCTATCGCTACACGTATGTGCGAGAGACTGACTAGTATAAATATCGCGTGTCGTATAGTGGGCACTGTCTATTAGTTTATCGTTATGTACAGTAACGGTAAACTCAGACGTGCGCGTACTATCGACGGGCAGAGGAAGTTGTGTGCGAAAGGTACTGTTGTACCGGTCGCCGTGTTGTGTTGTGTTGTCGTTATTGTTGTAGTGAGTACCGTCGTACTCACTACGTATATTTGTACAGCACGGTATATATGATGTCATGACGACGGCGGGTAAAAACGCGTCATGGTCGATCATCATCATCGTGCGAAAAAATATGTGCAGTAAGTAAAAGGTGAGTGACACTAAATATGAAAAATTGACAATTGTGGGAAAAAGGAGAGGGCGACCGAAATGAGAGGTCTGATGAAAGGGGAGTGTTCCTTGGAACAATCAGGAACACTCCTCATATCAATCACGGTCAGCAGCGTACGGCTGCGTTGTTTTTCGTAAACGAGGCGTTGAGCGTCGTTTGAAAATCAATGTACAAACTCGAGGAACGAGATGAACATGATTTGAATCGACGTGAGTTTTGATTCCAGTCGTGCAGTGTCGCACTGGTTACTGGAGCACGGATGTAATGTTTTACTGTGCATGCGAGCGTCAGTTTAGGG
The DNA here is from genome assembly GCA_022925895.1 of Fragilaria crotonensis. Classification (NCBI taxonomy): domain Eukaryota; phylum Bacillariophyta; class Fragilariophyceae; order Fragilariales; family Fragilariaceae; genus Fragilaria; species Fragilaria crotonensis. The sequence goes on from JAKSYS010000118.1 coordinate 103,132, forward strand.
ATAGGGATAATAGAAAAATATGTAGGGCGATACGGAATGTTTAACACCCCTCTTGAATCAAATCTCTGTAGATTCACTTGTAGATTGTAGCATGTGATCAGGAAGTGTACAGAAGACTTTGTCAATGTGTTGATCAATTTTGGAAGAGACTTGTGTTTTTGTGAGGATGTCGGCAAGTTGAGAATCGCAAGGTATCCAATGTAGTTGATGTATACCGTCTTGTTGGCCTTGACGGACATAGTGGAAACGTCGTTCGATGTGACGAGTCTTGCGGGTTAATTTGCCGTTCTTGGCGATCTGCACAGTGGCTTCGTTGTCGATCATGAGAATCGATGGAATGGTTGGAAGACGCTGCATAGATTCGCGCCAATGTTTGGTTCCGAGATATGTCATGTCGTAGAGTAGCATCCGAATGTGAGCTGTGGCCATGGATGCAGAGCATGCGGCCATGTATTCGGCCTCGGACGTTGACATAGCAATTGGTGTTGGCATCGTAGAGTTGGCTTCGATGAGAGCACCGTTGTGAAAGATCATATAACCGACAGTAGAGCGGCCAGTGTCAGGGCAATCTTGCCAGCTGGCGTCGGAAAATACGGTTAAGTCGGAATGGGGAATGCGGTGTTGACGACATATGTCGTAAACAGGGTTGGTCGTGGCATCCGGGTAGAACTTGATGGCATAATATGGGCGACGGCGTAGGTAGCCAATCAGCCAGATAAGAGCACGGAAGTCGAGTTCGCCAGGGCAGACGCAGGCTTTTGCAAGTTTGCAGACTGCAAAGAGGATATCAGCACGGGTGTTGTAGGCAAGATAGAGTAGCGTACATACAGCGGAGCGGAATGGGAGGCGTTTCTCGTGTTGTTCGACAACTTGTTTGTCATGATCGGTGACAGGTCGATTGTCTTTACTGAAGGTGTAATCCGGTGGGAATGGTGTTTCACGTTCAGGGAACTCGGAGTTGGGATCGTAACGTTGCAAAGTGTTGAGAACGTAGCGATGTTGGTCGAGTGTAGGTTTTGTCTTTGTGTTGATGGATACGCATTTGCAAGAACCATTGAGCAGGTCCAAGGAACTTGACGTCAAAGCGATTGCGGACAGATTCTTCGAATTCTTTTTCGATGGCGTCATTGCTGCCAGCGTAGAGCATGTCGTCGACAAAGAAGAGAAGGCGTAACCATTGGTTGTGTTTGTTGTAAAAGACAAAATAGGAGGGTTCAGACTGGGATTGGATGAATCCTTTGGAGTAAAGCCATTCAGAGAATTCAATGTTCCAATATTTTCCAGAGTAAACAAGTCCATAGATTCCCTTGTTCAAAAGGGCTGGAGTTCCAAAGTATTTAGCATATTCAGGAAGTAATATGCATACTCAAGTGGAAGTCTGACAAAGTGGCGACCGATGACTTTGGCTTGTAGATATGCGCCAATGAAGTCGGCACTTTTGAGAGTGCGGTGGGATGCACAGATTGTTGAGAGAAGTAACTTGACCCCTCTTGAAGATGCACAGGGTGACCATGTGTCCTCAAAAGGTTGAGGTACCTCAATTGGGATGGTGTTAGTTGTCTTGCTGGATTCAGGATTGTTTTCAGCATTGTCTTGTTTTTGTTGTTGGAGAAATTGCTGGTAAGCAGCTTTAGTTTTCTTCAATCGTCGTTTTCCAAGTCGCCACGGGCGACAAGGCGAGCTTTAAGTTTTTCAAGTTTACCAGTTGCAGTTTGTTTTGCTTTCAAGACAAGTTTGACAGGGATGATGAGTTCATCTTTCCGGGTTGTTCACCCAGAATGAAGGTATCGTGGTCGATTAAGTTCTTGATTTCCATGCGAATAGCATGTAGCCAGGCATTGCGGACGTCATCGTCAAGTTTGAGAACGGCTTTGAAGGATTGCGGTTCAGGAGATACTTGTCCACTGGATCGTCGGTGGGCGAAGTTGTGGATGCGTCAACGGCAAGCATGGCAGTGTGGATGGGATCAACTGATGGCAGAGATTCAGCACACTCTTGGAAGTATAAAGTCATTTCCTTGTGAAGTGGGGTGTGTCTCAGTTGGTGAAAGGTCCAGTTGATCAGCTGAGGAGTTGGTGGTGTTGGTCCAGGAGAGATGTCAGATTCTGTGATGGGATCAGTGTCATCAATATCATCTTCTGGATGGGCAGGGCTTGAAGGGCCATTGTCTTGTGCTTGTAAAAGTTGTTCAGAGTCATGGAGTTCTTCAAGATAGGTGGATGGTGTGATGCCTAGATTGGCAGCAGATCCGGTTTGGTGGACAATTGATGGTTCAGAGTTGTCCAAAGATTGGAGTCCATTGGGATCCAAGTGAGATCGGATGGGAATGGCTCCGGCAAAGGGCTTTGAATCGAAGGCAAGGGCAGAGCTGAAGTCTTCATCAAAGTAGGCGTCGCGAGTGATTACGATGCGCTGCGGATGATCAGGAGAGTAAACTAGCCATCCGGCTGAGTTCTCTGGAAATCCGATGAAGATACCACGGGAAGCACGTTGGAGTTGTTGCTTATAGGTAATCAGCTTGTTGCGGAAGGTCGGTTCGTAGCGCTTGAAGTAGACAGGGCATCCAAATACGCGGAAGTTGGCAAGGCTTGGTTTTCTGCCATAGCTGTATTGGAAGGGTGTGGTTGGGTTGCCATGTTGATCAGTCACATTCTTGGCTGGACAAGCATTAATAATGCTAACAGCATAGGCATGTGCATGATGGAAGAAGGCACCGCCAAGTCGGGCAGTGTTGAGAAGTACATTTGCAGTGTTGTGACTTCTCTCCATTTGGCTTCACAGATGCCATTCATTTCTTGGTGTTCTGGAGCAGCAGCTTCAAGTTTGATTCAAGGTTGTTGCATTCTGTGATGAATTTTGCAGATGTAAAGGCAGATCCGGCATCAGTACGGATGAAGCGGACGGACTTTGTGCGGCCAAGTAGTTCTGTCTGAGTAAGCCAGGACTTAAGGGCTGTGATGATGGATGTGGTGCTTTCAGTTGGAAGTCCTATCCAGCCAGTTAGCTTGCCAGGTGTTGTGACAATAAAGAGGTAGGCTGAATAGTTTGTTGCAGTGGTGAGTCCAAACCGAAGGGGTTTCTCATGAGATCAAGGTGAAGTTGGTGAAACGGTTCTGAGCCTTGTCTGAGAGGATTTTGCTGCGAGCGTGTTTTGGCTAATCGAGATACGAATTGGCCAAGTGTTTTTGTCAATCGCAGGCGAGTGTATGATCATTCCAAGCGTGATGCAGGGATCCGGTCATGAGATTGCGGAAATTTCTGCGCAAGGCGACGGGATATGGTCTCAAGAGGCAAAGAAGTTGTTGGTCTTGAGGTGTCAGCTTGTGTAGGATCAACATGTTGGTCAAATGCAGGGGAGAAGGAAGTTTCATCAGGTGTGGTGTCCACAGGTTGTGCCATGGTAGAAAAGGCATTCTGTGTTGGGAGTTCATGCAGGAGCAGGGGCCATGTGTATTTTGAATTGTTTGGGAACTGGATTGTAGTGGCTCTGTTCTGGATGATGACTGTGAAATTCTGGGTTGCAGAGATGGTTGTCAGGAAAGAAGGCGGTGGCTGAGACCTTCAATATAATAAACATCAGTTAGGCCAAGGATAGACTTTTGTCCTTCATCAGAGGTGAAGTAGCAGTCAGTGGTTCCTTTGAATGTTGAGATCTTGGTGGTTCCGTCAGCAAGAGAGACAGGGATGTGGCAGGCTTCAACATCACGAAGGTCGCTGAAAACGGGTGTATAATGACATGTGGCACCACTGTCAGGTAGCCAGTTGTCAAGACTTGGTGGTCCAAATCTTTGATGTGTTGATAAGGGGTCTTCAGGGAAGAGTTCTGTTGAGCCTGTGTTGGGTGGAGAGTTTGGTGCTGATGGTAAGAAATCATTGTTGAGCAATGCTCTGTTGATTTCCATCTGAGGAGCATTGACATCAGGCCATGAGGTAACTGCAGATGGGCCATTGAAGGTGCCCTGGAGGTCACAGGTGGCCATGTATGCTTGATGGTGAAAAGCATGGGAGTTAGAAGCAGTTGAGTCAGTAATGAAGTAAGCACGCTGGTTGCGGGGTGCTGCATTTTCATTGTTTGGATTTCTGGGCGGCGGTCCTCCACGGTTGTTCTGGTTAGTTGATGAGCGATTGGCGGTTATGCATCGATTAGCATAGTGGCCAAGTCTACCACAGTTATTGCATACAATATTTGCAGCATTGGATGTGTTAGGGTTTCGTCTCACAGCTGGTGTGTTGTTTGGAGGGCGCCGTTGATTTCCATTGTTTGAAGATATCGGTCTGAGAGGAGGGCGTGAGCCGCGATTCTGTTGTTGAAAAGGGCGAGATTGTTGTGGTGTGCTTCTGCGATCATTGTTGTTATGTTGTCTTGGTGGTGCAGGAGCTTGATTCGGTCCTCGATTGTTTGGTCGATGCGGTGGTCTGTTGTTTGAAGCAGTGTACGGTCGCATCATAGAACTGAAGGCATGTTGTTGGCGTGGTGTGAAAACGCGCGTTGTGCCTTGGCGAGGGCGAGAGGATTGGTTTGAAAACGGTTGACGTGCAGAATTTGCATGCTGGTTGTAATTGCGTTGATTTTGGGAAGGGAGAGTGAGTCCACGCGAGTCGTCGATGTTCAGCAAATGGCTCTCAAGTTCCGCAAAAGTGGGTAGTTCTTCGTCATTCAACTCAGCTCGACGGATGTCGGCGTCAAAACGTTGGTAGGAAGCAGCATAAAAGTGGTGATTGCTGCCGCCACGGATGGTTCGCTTGATAATGTCGGCATCGGTGTTAGGGATACCGGCATGATAGCAGTCGCGCGTTAGAGTCCGAATGCGATTCAAGTATGATGTCGCAACTTCTTGGTGACCTTGTTTGATCGAGTAGAAGGATTCGCGCGTGCGTTCAATGTGATCTTGGGTGAGTGGAGCACAATGACGTCTTAGAGTCAGAATGGCAGTTCTGGCATCAGGTGGACAGTCAATGATGTGCTTCTGGCAAGGATCACTGATGTTGGTGAAGATCAGGTTGTAGAGTGCTGTGCCAATGCATGGATGGGAGTAGCTGATTTGCTTTGGCCAGAGGTCAAAGACATTGCGTGTCCATGGAGATATGTTGCAAACAATTCGAAGGTTGTCCATAAAGGCATTGAACTGACGTCGTCGTTGGAGAAGATCACTTGGATAGTTCAGCTTTCGAAGGTTTGCAGTCTTGGCGTATTTCAGGAGCGTTCTTGTCAGATCTTCAATCGGAGGATATGTGAAGTCGGTTCTTGTTGATGAAGTCAGGGCATCAGGAGAACCTAAGGGAATCTGAGGCGGTCCGTTGTCGTCTTCTTGTTCGTCGTCTTGGTCGTCGTCGTCGAAGAATGTCTCTTGTCTTGGCGGGTAAGCGAACGTTGGGTGAGTTTCTGAGCGTTTTGTCGGTAACGGAGCGTTTGGTCTTGACGTTGGTGTTTTGGGAACAATTTCAGCGGGTGGAGGCTGGGTTTGGTCTGCTGTGTCGGACAAGGGGGTTTTTGGTGTTAGAATTTGTCCGACTGCACGTGACAGACGCTGCAAGGGATTCGACGGATTTTCTGTCGGATTTTGTTGCGAAGTGTCAATAAAAGGAGCAGGAGTGTCAGAAATGGGTGAGTTTTCAGGAATTGCTGACGTTTCATGTTCTGTTTCGTCAATTTCGGTAGAACTGTCTGAGTTTTCAGGATTGGGGTTGCAGGTTCGATTCCCGGTTGTTTTCCGGTAGAAGCGATGATCTGCGTGTTAGAACAACTAATGCATTGTGTTCAAGAGGACATTGTTGTTTTTCCAAATCATATCTAATTACATTGCAATTATCCTCTGTTGCTACATTCACATCATTGTGTCTGTGGCCAGGAGGGATAAGTGAGTTGCAAGTAATAGATTTGGCTGTGCTTTCATTGTCAGAACACAAGGAACTGGACTCACCAGGAATGACATTAAGGAGTAATTCTGGGGTCTTGTTTGTGTATGGGTATTCTGGGTGATTGTGCTGTTGCCAGAAAAATGAAAAGCGATTGTGTTTGATCTGATCAGTCGGCTTTTGGAGGGCGTCTTGAAGATGTGGCAAGGCCCAAGCGCGGTAGACATTGTCGGATCCACGTTTCGTGGTGATAACTTGGATAAGTCTGATAGCAAGATCAAGGGGAACAGTGTGAGGATCATCAACAACATGGTGGACAGGGTTTGACTGGCGCCAAAGTTGACTGGGATTGTTAGGACATGCCCATTGATTTGCTTCATAGTTTGCAGTCATAGGAATGCAAGCTTGAGTCTGAAAAAGGGCTTGAACTGTGGTTGAAGTGTAGGGTTCAACATTGCCATTTCTGTGATCAAAATGATGGGCAGATTGCCAGAATCATAGATGATAGGGAAGGTGTGTGCTCCTTCCTTTGGAATAGGCAGTTCAACTTGAGATCCAGAGGTGTAGGATGGGTTCTCTGAGTGTGTACCTTGGAAGATGAGAACATTGGATGGTTCTGGGGTCTGCGGTAGCACACGTTGGGGATCGATAACATCAAGAGTCTTGACAACACGGAAGAGTAGATACTCATGATCTGGTAGAAAGTCGATCGAGTAGTTGTAGGTGTTGGTAGAAATTGGGATGAAGTGGGACTTGTCCGAGGAATATTGATGGTTTCCAGCGGGGATGTCGATCTCTTGGAGGTAATTTGGAGATATATCTCGACAAATCACAAAGTTCACTGCTAGGGTGGTAGCAGGGTTCATTGCATAGGTAGTGTTGCCATGGAGCTGCTCAGTTGTAGGTAGAGTAGCCATTGGGAAGGCAGAGCAATGGTAGTTGAAGATCATGTCAGCTGGGGGTAGGGCTCCAAGAATGATGTTGGTAGGTTGCAAATCTGGGTCATCACCATTGGTGACCTTGGTAGAGAGAGATGCATGGTGTTGGAGGGCAGCTGAGATGAGGGACCTTGCAGCTGAGAGCTTCTAGGTGGGATTTCGGGAGATGGGTCACCAAAGCCGTTCACAAGCGGAGAATAAGTGAAGGCAAATAGTGAGGTTGAGCCAAAGTTGGTAGGATGCTCATTGTAGGATGAGCGTTGGCTGTCTTGTCGCTTGTCGAAGGGGTTGGAAGCAACTTGCTGGTCTTGGAAGAAAGTGTGAATGAATGCAGGGACGTCTCTGAAATTACTTCGGTTGGGAAATAAACGCAGTGCTGTCGCAAAGGATGGCACATTCGGATGATATCAGAGAGGTCATGTGGCATGAACTTGAAAGTGGAATCTTGACTTGAAGGGTAGGTCAGAAAGTGAACAAGATGCAGTGTCTTGAAGGCATAGAGAATGGCAAGGGCACATTCATGGCCTGGGGTGTCTGGCTCATGATCAGTCAGGAGACTCAGATAAGAGGCAGGGGTGCCATCTGGGAAGTTAGTTTGGAGCAATTCAGCAGGTAAATTGTCCATGACTAAGTTGGTTGTCCTGTTCAAAGTGTGTTGCATACATTGGATGTACTCAATGCTGTCATCATTGTCAGCAATAGTTGTATGATCCACAGTTAGGACGGGGTGAAGTTCGCGGAAGAAATGACGTAGGTGGTCCGTAGTGAGGTCACGGATACATTTCTTGGTCGCGGCGTCCGATTGGATGTATCGGAGGCAGAAGGATGCAGCGGTGATGCTAACGTCAACGCATGCAGGTAGATTGCGCATGGTGACTGGCCCATTAACATTATCCTGCAAAGTTGCATCAGGGTAATATAGAAGGGCGGCATGAGGGTTAGTCCTTGAGTCAAGCTCAGAGGAGTGCTGCAGGAAGGGCACATGGTGGATTGGGTCCAATGTGCTGTCTGTCGGTAGGGGACAAACGGGGTGTCAAGTCGGTAGGGATCCGTAGGGTGATCACTTGACATGGCTTCGACGAAGTTGGTGATGCCTGTAGTCGTAGAAAGGCAGTCGTAGGCGCCGTCGGTGGCGGTGAAGTGGGAGAATAAAGGCGAAAAAGTTTCGGATGCAAACGTGAAGGGAGATGGATGTCTGTCGAAGCTGAAGGGCGTTGGAATCCTAAAAGCTTCAGGGTCTTGAATGAGACGTGAGGCGTTGCACGCGGTAGATGATGTCTCGTAGTCGTCGCTGTCGACGATGGGATGAAAAATATGAGGGTCTTCAGAGATGGGTTGAAAATAAAAGGGGTTGCAGTTTGTAGGGGCTGCAGTTTTCTTGGATGAAAAATTGTGATATGTGACTGACGAAAAGCGGGTAGTTTTCTTGTTCGTCTTGTCTGTCTCACCGTAGATCTTGGTGTCCGGGCGATGGAAGGCGGACATTGCGTGTGGCTGTGCTGGAAACGTAGACGTCAGCATGTCCACAGACGCGTGGGTGGTGTCCGTGGGAGGGCAATTCGACGTAGGGAATTTCGATTTCGTCCTGGGGAGGAGTCTTGATGAATATTTCGTCCATTGGTTTTGTTCGGATTCCGTCTGTAAGGCAGTGTGAGGAGTACATGACGTACGTGTGAGTTCAGGCATGTACAAATGCACGCTACGTCTACTACTCAGCGCAGGCGGCGAGTAGATAGAGGTATTGGCTGACATGTTAACTACAGCAAGGACATTTTCGCAAATGTCGTCGTTGAAGTTGGGGTTAACGGCATTTTCGATTCCGGGATCGCGCTCGGACATCGGACCAATGCCGTCGTTGTGACCGGGGCCATTGATGGCGTCACCGTGGACGGGGGTGTTCTCGTCGGGGAGACTGGTGACTGAAATGCCGCGAGTGCGGCCGGAGGTTGTGCTGGGCGGAGTCCCAGGGAAGAACACTCTGCCGCGGTGTATGACCGCATTGATGCGGTGTGGGTAGAAACGGGTAGCGTGCCCAGGCGTAGAAGGGCAGTACTCGCGGAAGAACTGTTCGTCTGTCGTAGAGACCGCCGTAAAAACAGTACCAGGAGGAAAAACCACATGTTCTGGCGTCGCGGGTGTATACTCGTTGTCGGCGCCATACATGAATTTGCGTTTTTTGGAATGGTTGTCATCCATTTCTGCCGTCACTGTTTCGTCTCGTTCTCCGCCAATTTCTGGCGGATTAAGGTCAGTGAGGTCTTGTTCGAAAGCTCTTTCGTCGCCGGAGAGGATGGCGTCGTCAGAATTCTCGGGAGAGCGTCTTCGGGGAGCACGGTAGTGAAACGTGCGTTTTCTTGAAATAACTTGATGGGCTTCGCGGTTTCGACGATTTCTCTACGAGTAATCGTCGGATTGCGGATTGGAGAAGTGCATTGGAAAGCACTTTCGGAGACGGTTCGAATGGTACCCTCTTGTCGTTGGAGAGGTCTTCGGCGTTGAACGCCGGGATCTTGAAAGAGTCGCATTTCGCGACTTCATTGTCCTTGTTCTTGATGATTGTGATGGTATTATCAGATCTAACACGTTGTTTCTTGATAGGCCTTTCGTAGGAGGCGAGTGGGGAGTCTTCTTGGCGCGGGAGGAGGTGGGAGGAGTGTTATTGCGCGCGTCGTCGTCATTGTCGTTTTGGGTTCGGCGGCTTCGATGTCGTTGGTGGCGCCGTTTGCGTTGGAAATAGAATGGGAGCGACCCATTTCGGTAGATCCTGCTTCGTTGGAGGGTTTGCAGGCGTAGGTAACCCTGGTCTTGGTGTCTTGGGCGCGTTCTTGCTCGACGATTGCAAGGAAACGCGAGATCTCGGCGGACTCTTGCTCAGGAGTCAGGGCCGTGCGAGCGCGCTGAAAATCGCCTGGAGCCTTGTTGGTGCTCTTCTTGGGCGTGAAGGTGTTAGTTCCAGCTGTAGGATAAGTGTTAGTGAAGTGGTTAGAAGTTGCAGCATAGATGTTTGAAGTGTTGCAAGGTAGAACAGCATTTTTGAGTGCATCAAAAGGAGCTGCAAAATCGCCGTCGGCGGCGACGTAGTTCGCCATGTGCTTCGTAGGTTTCACACAATGGGGGAGGAGGGTTGGCCTTGGTTGGAGGCGAACGGGTGGGCGCTGGGTTGGCCATGGTGAGTGTTGCAAAGTTGAGGATGAAGTGTTAGTTGGGTGAGAACAGTTTTGCAAAAAAAAGTGAGCGCAAGGAATGAGAATTTCTTTCTCCCAGCAGTAGGGACATGTACTGCTGGTATTGGGTGAGGGCTGGAATGAAAAGAACAAGGGTTAGAGCAATTTAAATCGGTGCTAGGCACCAGATTTAAATTGAGACAGGTCGGAGTTTCCGGGGAGGGAACCCGGCGACCGGTCAGGATATGGGCCAGGACGGGGGTCTGGCGAGCAACCATGATATGGTTCGGGTTAACGGAACCTAGCGACGCGCAGGTCGGCATAGGGTTCGGGTTAAGAACCAGGACGTAACCGTTACGGGGTACGCCCCCAGTAGGTAAGTGTCTAGTACGACACTGACTACTGCTCAGTTCATCTATAAACGGTACAGCTACGCAGTGCTGTCTACCGCTACAGATAACGATACATGTACTATCTGTCGTTCTATCGCTACACGTATGTGCGAGAGACTGACTAGTATAAATATCGCGTGTCGTATAGTGGGCACTGTCTATTAGTTTATCGTTATGTACAGTAACGGTAAACTCAGACGTGCGCGTACTATCGACGGGCAGAGAAGTTGTGTGCGAAAGGTACTGTTGTACCGGTCGCCGTGTTGTGTTGTGTTGTCGTTATTGTTGTAGTGAGTACCGTCGTACTCACTACGTATATTGTACAGCACGGTATATATGATGTCATGACGGCGGGTAAAAACGCGTCATGGTCGATCATCATCATCGTGCGAAAAATATGTGCAGTAAGTAAAAGGTGAGTGACACTAAATATGAAAAATTGACAATTGTGGGAAAAAGGAAGGGCGACCGAAATGAGGTCTGATGAAAGTGTTCCTTGGAACAATGAGGAACACTCCTCATATCAATCACGGTCAGCAGCGTACGGCTGCGTTGTTTTTCGTAAACGAGGCGTTGAGCGTCGTTTGAAAATCAATGTTCAAACTCGAGGAACAAGATGAACATGATTTGAATCGACGTGAGTTTTGATTCCAGTCGTGCAGTGTCGCACTGGTTACTGGAGCACGGATGTAATGTTTTACTGTGCATGCGAGCGACAGTAATTAGGGATAGGGATAATAGAAAAATATGTAGGGCGATACGGAATGTTTAACAG
>JAKSYS010000119.1:0-114165 GCA_022925895.1 Fragilaria crotonensis
CCGAATCATAATCGGTACGAACCAGTGACGCTCGTATTATCATCCATACGTGCGTTTCCTGTTCTCCACGGAACATCGGAGGCGTCCACGACCATTGAAGTCGAGCCGGATTCAGTGTCATACGCATATTGTTTGGGTCCAGAGCAGTTTCAAAGCCATTGTAACCGGTACTCCTACAAGTCCCTTGTAGTCAAAGGTACGGTGCTATCGGGTTTCTCGTGATTGGAGTGACATTGTGTGTCACAAATTCTGCGACAAGAATTCGACGTTTCTCTCGTTACGCTTTCTTCAGTACTTTAGTGAAACGTTTAGAGTCAAAGCCACATGGACTACCTTCTGACGGACTTTGCAAGCGAACAGTAGGACACTAATCCGTTTTATGTAATGAGAAGCATAAAGAACCACTATGTAGACACGACATTTGCATCTCAGTCGGAGTGGTGAGAGTAAGAAGTATAGGACGTCGAATGGTCGCATGCATGTCACTTCTATTTATGACACATTCATCTATCCTGTACAGTACCAGGAGGTTCCGGAATTCCTTCTAAAGCGTGAACACCGAGTATCGTACTCCGTACAGTTTTGGAAGAATGTGTAAGAGCATACAAAAAATGTCTAAACCACGAAAATGTGTAATTCACGATCAAATCTAGTGTCAAAACGTGACACACCTCACTTTTAAATGTACAAATCGAGAAAGACAGCATATAATCTGATGGACTATCAACTATTTGTATCGTACCATTCCTACACAAGATCTCTTGTTCTACACTATAATCATTTCATATTGTCCTAGGCCATCGTTCGGACAAATTGTTTTGGAACAAGAGTTACACATAGGAATCTTGCAAAGAAGGGTTGAGAAAGTATGAGAAAGTTTAAGAAAATATGAGCAACTTCTATTTTCTCACGTCCGATTGAGAAAGTTTGAGATTATTTAAGAAAATTTAAGAAGGAGCGATTTTATTACCAGATTCACGTAGAATATTTAAGATTTTAAGCAACTCAAATCTTCTTAAAGTTTCTTAAGAAAGTATGAGAAAACTTAAGAAAATTTAAGAAACTGCCACAAAAAATGTATCTCGACGATTCCTAATTAGAGGTTCCATTCACATGCTTCGGAGTATCTCAAGTAAATTCCTTAAGAATCAAACAAGAATGCATTCATTGGATTGTCATACAAAGTCGTTGCCTGTGCATTTTCCAAGCCTTCTTTCCTTTTTGTCACGGCGAATTCGTCGAACGAACATTTCTAGTATTCCAGAGAGGTGAATTCATATCTGATCTGAAAACTTTAGTCCATATGTCAGGTTCGAAATTCCGTCGGAAAATCAATAAACTCGCTTATCCGTTTTCACTTATTTTTTCATGTCGGTCGACAGAAGCGTCCTCGAAAAGAAGATATTCCGGAACCTCCAGGGATAGTTCCTACTTCCTACACTCTCGGGTAATCGGACTATCCTACACTTCGGAGCAGGTTCCCTTATTTTAGGAACCCCAGTGCAATTGTATGCCGGAGTATTCATGAAGAATCGTATAATTGGCAAGCACTGAACCTGTTCGTTACGAGAATTTGTCTCGGGGAAGCCAGTCTCTTGTGATATTCTATCAATTGCATAGATATATATCCTTGGTGTGTGGACTGAACCTTCTCAGTTTAGACTAGTACTGGCATTGATAGCTTCCATTGCAATCCAGCATAGGACTCGACAGCACACGGTGATTGATCGTACAATGAGTATTGCTTCGCAGGAAGATGACGATATTGAGCAAGCACTTGCACTGGATGAAACACTGGATACGTCAGATCCAGGTTCGAGGATGGCTTTGACTTGCATGGAAGAAGGTGTGATGCAGTCACGAGAGCATAGTCGCATGCAAGATGTACCAGAAGATGAACCACAAGAAATAGTCAAGAGAGTAACAAACACTCTCTTGGTTCTCCGATCACTTTGGGTGTGATTTTGATAGTTGCTGCGATTTCTGTTTCGTGGGGAATGTATTGCCTCGTAAAGGAGGAGCAGCGATTACACTATACTACTGACTTTCATGATTATTCGGAGACAATCGTCGGCGCCTTCAACCATTCGACTTCCAACAAATTTTGGGCTGCTCATTCGATTGCTTCCACTCTTACTTCGTTTTTCGCAAGTTCGAGAATGGTCTTTCCCAAATCTCACATTGACAGACTTCCCAGTCGTTGCGGTTGGAGCGCGAATAATGGCGGAAGCGTCCGCTATTACATTTTCCCCAGTATTGTTTTCAGAAAATGAGCTAGCCGAATGGGAGGCTTTCGCAACGAGGGAAAGCGAGGTCTCTTCAACTGTTCTGAATCTTCTTCAAGACCCTGACGACTGGTTCACATACAATCGCACAGTGGCCGACGGGATCTACTCCTTTGGGGCAGATGGACAGCCTCAAGATTTTGAGGGCCAAGGTCCGTACGTACCTATTTGGCATATATCTCCGCGAATGAACAACACCGCGAGTATCATGTTTAACCAAATGGCGGGAGAGGCACGTCGATCAGCTCTAGAGAATATTGTTCACGGCAAAGGTGGGTTGATCTTTTCCAAGGTTCTATGTGATAAGAATGATCTACACCCCACGCACGTACGGGGCGATGACACTCCTCGCAGCGTTCTGTATGCTCCCGTGCCTGAGAGTTATTCTTCACGCAAACTTGTAGGAGTTGTGGGAGTTGAGTTTGACTGGGAGAATTACTTTGAGACTGCTCTCTTGGTTCAATCCGGTGGATTGGTCATCGTCGTGGAAGCAACGAGTGGGCAGGTAAGCACGTTTTCTTTCTTGCATTCGTGTTGTTGAGCTCTTTTCTTACCTGTCTTTCCCAAAGGAATTCACTCTTGAGGTCGGCATAGGTGGAAAGATCAATTTCGTCGGGAAGGGAGATCTGCACGATCCTGCCTTTGATGACATGCTCTATGAATCTACATTCGAAGGTATGCATGACTTCTGTCACTATGGTTTCAGATATATTAACGAAACGTTTGGGAGCGCACGTCGGCACATGCAAGAGCTCGACACACATCCGATTATCGAGTTGGGTCCCACGAATACAGACTACTCACTGGTTGGGAATCATACAACTCACTACCGTCTCAAGATCTATTCATCTCAATCCTTCAAGGCGAAGTACATTTCTGGAAAGCCAACGTACTTCGCACTGGTAGTCGCTGCCATCTTTTTGTTCACGTCGGGATTCTTTATAATGTACGACCGCTGTATGGAGCGACGACAGAATATGACCATGGAAAGCGCTGTCCGATCCACAAACGTGCTCAATTCTCTGTATCCTGCTAACGTGAGGAGGAGATTGTTTCAGAGTGATGAGAATATACTCCAAGGGGGTTGGAAAAAGTCGACAAATCAGAGAAATGAAGGCCGCGTCTCGAAAAACGGCTCTCCCGTAGAAGCTGGCACACTTCTCCGAAGGGTTCTTCCGTTGCAGGTCAAGTCGAAGTTGAAGAGCTTTCTTGTAAGCGGCGAGAGCATGGACGTAGAAGGCGATGAGGACATGCCACTGACTTCACCAATCGCGGATCTGTTCCCTAGCACGACAGTGCTGTTCGCAGACATATCGGGATTCACCGCATGGAGCTCCGAACGTGAGCCTGCACAGGTGTTCCAATTGCTTGTAAGTGGTGCACATCATTGATTGAGTTTATTGTGATTCATCTTGTCCTAGGATCTCAACTTTCAATTTTTCAAATTCAGGAAACACTCTATCGAAAATTCGACAGACTGGCGCGAAAACATGGTGTGTTCAAAGTTGAAACCATCGGAGACTGCTACGTCGCCGTCACTGGTCTGCCGGAGCCAAACAATGATCATGCTGCAATGATGTGCCGCTTCGCATTGGCAATTAGGCTGACCATGCGTGATGCGTGTAAGAGATTGGAGTCGATCTTGGGTCCAGGCACAGCCGATCTAAGTCTCCGGATTGGAGTCCATTCGGGTGCGGTGACTGCAGGTGTGCTGCGAGGTGAGAAATCTCGATTCCAATTATTTGGAGACACTGTGAACACTGCGAGTCGGATGGAGAGCAATTCCCTGCCGAATCGCATCCAACTTTCGCAAGCAACCGCTGAGCTACTCGTTCGTGCCGACAAAGCAGACTGGTTCGAAGCCAGAAGTGTCAAGGTTGAGGCGAAAGGCAAGGGTACACTGCAGACGTATTGGCTGCGACCAAGAGTTCGACGTGATTTGCCAGTCGATAGACGTGGAAGCATACCCGGCGAGAGTGCCCTCCGTGACTTGATTACTAGTAATAACTCAACGACCGGTTCACTCTCGACCAACTCCCCCAGTGAGACAGGTTCATCAAGCTTGCGCTCCTCGGATACCTCCTCGCGACAAGACTCCGTCGGAGGTGATACTCACCCAGAAAGTAGAAAACGGCTCATTTGCTGGAACGTTGACGTGCTGGCTTCGAGCCTTGAAAAACTTGTTGCCATGAGACAAGCTCAACCTCTTTGCAAGCAATGTCGTGCAAAGTCGGGCCGCAAGGCTTGGGATAAAACTGGCAGCAATCCTATTGATGAACTCACAGACGTAATCGACATGCCCGTCTTTTGCAGGCATATCAAATCAAAGGGTATGAAACCTGCTGCCCTTGATAAGGAAGTGCGAAATCAGCTCCATCACTATGTAAGCCGTGTGGCATCGATGTACAGGGATCACCCATTTCACAATCTCGATCACGCATCACACGTGGTCATGAGCGCCTGTAAACTCATGAATCGCATAGTTGTTCTCGACGACGACGCCGCCGTTCAAAATCAAAAGGGGAAAGCACCCGTCGGTGAAGAGCTCGATAGCGTTCAAAAGTCTACACTTGCCTTCAGCTCTGATCCCCTGGTTCAATTTGCAGTTATCTTCTCCGCGTTGATTCATGATGTTGATCACACCGGACTGACAAATGCTCAGCTCGTCAACAACGGCGCGGACGTTGCATTGATGTTCCAGGGAAAGAGTGTTGCCGAGCAGAACTCCATCTCTGTGGCATGGTCGATGCTTGTTGAACCTCAGTACGGCAAGCTTTGCAATGCCATTTTCCCGACGACAAGCGAGCGGCAACGATTCCGTCAGTTGATTGTGACTATGGTGATGGCGACTGATATAATCAACTCTGAATTGCAGCTGCTTCGGAAAAAGCGCTGGGAGAAAGCGTTTCTTGAGAGCCCATTGTCTGTCGATGAAGATGAGGTTAGTAGTCGAAAGGCGACGATTGTGATAGAGCACATTATTCAAGCATCGGATGTCGCGCACACAATGCAGCACTGGCATGTCTACTGTCGGTGGAATGAGAAACTGTTCGAAGAGAAATACGATGCGTACCTTAGTGGACACGAAGAAGTGGATCCGTCTGAACGTTGGTATGAAAATGAAATTGGATTTCTCGACAATTATGTGATTCCGTTGGCCAAGAAGTTGAAGGATTGCGGCGTATTCGGAGTGTGCAGTGATGAATATCTGGGCTTTGCGCTTGAAAATCGTGTGGAATGGGAAATGAAGGGCAGGGAAGTCGTGCAAGCCATGGCCGCTCGAGCTCGCCTAAGGTTTGGTCATGTGAAGACTGCAAAGAGATGATGGTGCCGATTCGGCAGGAGAATGGTTCACGTTCATCGACATCGACCACTTTTGTTCGATGGGAAGTCTGCACTTCAACACTCGCAAAGTGGTGTGCGAATGGACACCGGACCAGTCCTCATCTGTACCGCTATTGCTTTCAGATTCCTTTTTCGAGCGGGCTCGAGTATATTCGAGGATCGTCACGCTTGTTGTTCCTCGACGCGGTATAGGACCCCGAACGATGGTAGAAGCTTTTGAAGAAATTCTCGGTTCGCTGGGGTGCGGTCGGAGTCTCACCTTGATCAGCACTTGCATTTTTGGTTTTGGTCTCTGTTTCATGAGATGCGAGTATGTCAACCATCAACCTACTAGTAGCTAGTTGGTCTACTCTAGTAGCATTTGTAAAGCTGATGCTATGTATGATTCGGACGATTTCTCTAGGAAAGCACTGTGTACGATACGACTACTTGAGTACGCACATTGTGCGACGTACATTCATAGTATGAAGTATGAATGACACAACGGGTGTATTGTAGGTACTGTACAAGTACAAGTACGCTACCGGTAGTCGGAGTAGACGTATCTCCTCGTATTGTCTTCGTGTGCTCGTATCATGTTACGTATGATCTACTGGCGTATCTCTTGAGGGCTATCCAGTGTATCCAGTCTATGCATAGTTCCATACTGTAGTACCAAGCATTCTGTATTGTACTCTGTAATAAGTGGTACTCGAGTACTTGAGTACGAGCACAGTACGAAGAGGTATGCATCTTTTATGCATCCACAATACCACACGCATACTCGCATACAAATACGGCATTCGCAACGTCAGTGCTGACGAATACTACTCTATGCGTGTAGAAGTGGTAGATGTACAGTGGTACTTATCTACGGTATGATACAGTTGAGATGTTCAGTACTGTGTGAAGCCGTGGTCTGAACTCTGAACGAGACTTGGCGAAGAACCGCTTGTGATCAATCTGCAATCAGCGTACATCCGTCAGTCTGAATTCAGGATCACGGAGTGCGATTCCATTGAATGGAAGGGTCAGAGTTCATATCGTAATTGTCATTAATCGTTTTTCATCTGCCATCATCACTAAGAATGGGATCCGTTGGTTCCAAACCTGAAAGCCCCCCGGCTGTTGTCATTGAGGCAGGGAATGGGAATGGGACGGAGAGTGGAACTCCTTCTGCTCGCGGAGGTTGCCCAGTGAAGCATGCACCTCGAGCTAATGTATCGCAATCATCGCAATCATCACAATGCCCAGTCAGCAAGTCAAAGGCAACAGCTACGAATCCAAACGCGCAGCAAGGACCAGTTTACAACGTCTATTCTCAACCAATCGATGAGACAAACCAGATGCCTTCAATCGCCAATCAGCTTCCAGCCCCACAACAGACGATACCGCTTAGTACTGAACGTGTCAAATCAAGCATTCCAAAAGGAAATGCGGAGGAAGAAACGTGGACTTATCCCAGTCCACAAATGTTCTACAATGCACTAGTGCGCAAAGGAAAACTGGGGGATACAACAGAGTCAGATGTTGAAAGCGTAGTGGCCTTGCACAACAATATGAACGAATATACATGGCGTCAAGTGCTCGCATGGGAAAAATTGGCAGGAGAAGAAGACCCCAAGTTGCTCAAGTTCATTGGGAAACCATCAGACCTTTCACCAAAAGCTTCTCTCAAACATTTCCTCTTGTTTCATCCCCTACCATTTGATCGACACGATTGGACGATCCAGAGACGAGACGGAAGTACTGTTCGCTATGTCATTGATTACTACCATGACGAATCCAAGTCATCGGACGAACCTGGATCGGGGATGCCCTCATTGACACAACGCGTGCCTTCCCTTTTGGTGGATGTCAGACCTGCGATCGATGGACCCAATTCCTTGTTGCAACGCGTCCTTCACATGCCACGTGCCCTCTTCACAGGCGAAACAGACTTTGAACCGCTTCCCCTCAAACCCTCGGAATCACTCAAATCGACTGTCGCCGAAAGTTTGCACGTTTGGGATAACATTCAGAAAAATGCCGTCGAACAAAAGTCTCACAATAACATTTCTCTCAAGGAGGCCACTGCCCTGGCATCCACCATGAACAAGGCAGTTCATGAGTGCCGTAGCGCTCAAGATCGTTTGGCGAAATGCACCGATACAGTATCATGTCAGCATGCCAGTTTGGACCTGACGCGCTGCTTGGGAAAACTCTGGTGTCCACTCCAACACGATGCTCTCCTTGCTGCCTTGACGGCAGAATCGACACAGGATGATGGCGATGCGATTGAAGTAGCACTCGAACGACTTTCTCTGTGCGTTGGAGCATCGCATCAACGAGCCGCTCAAGCGAGGAAGGAATATCCAAGCATCTTTGGTGAAAAACCAGAAGCAGTGAACTAATCATAACAGCTATAGAGCAGTAGTTTCATGACGACTTGGATATCAATTTTTTGACGATACCATTGTGGACATGAGACATAAAAATGACGTTGCGAGGATGGTAGGTTGTTCTTGCCACCAAATAAATTTGATTTCGCATTTCCGATCCAAGGCAGCAGAGCAGTAGCGGTCTGCATTACATACTCATGCATCAGCCATGCCTTTACTACTTTACTACTTTTCACAAATCAACTTCACACACGCGCTTGCTCTACTAGTTTTTAAAGTATTCATGATAGCGACAAGATGGTCTTCAGCATCTCCTTGTTGTCCTCAATTTCTTCCGAACTCAAACCTTCAAAATCGAAATTCTCATACGTGTTGAAGATTTGTCGTCCAATCTTCTCTTCAATCTCAATGCCCAGCTGTCCATTCAGGAACCCTCCAAATCGAACCAGCCGTTTGAGAGGCACGACGATCTCGCTGACCCGACCACGGCGAACATCCTTGGAAATCTTCTCAAAGTCACGATTGCTCTTCACCAAAATCATATTCTCCAAAGCACGCGCCGCGTCTTCTTCCGACAGTCCCAACGATTCTTGAATTTCCGCCAACACTTCGCCACTGTCAGGCGTGATTTCACCCGATTCCAGTCCTGGAGACACTTCGACTTCAAACATTCGAATCAAACGTCCAGTGGAAACGCCCACATCCTCGCTAAGACTCAGTCCCATGGAATTGATCTTTTCGCGGAATGCCTTGACAACCGACGGAGCAGGAGACGACATAATGTCTTCTAATTCGTCCATGAGAATCTTTTGCTGAGCATTCTTCAACATGGCCTCACCCTGTTCGACAGTCAGACCCAGCTTGGTCTGGAGGTTGGCTAAAAACATCATATCCTGCTGGTCCAGCGCACCCTTGGTGCGGAGCGACTGGCCCACATAATTGTCGTACACGGTCTCACCAATCGTCGAACTGATCGTCTCCATCTCCTTGGAGGAAAGACCGAGGATGCCACCAAAGGTTGCACGCGACTTTTCGTACCGGACCGCGTTGGGGCCCTGGGTGGTGAAGGATCCCACCACAAACTGACGAAAGAGTACTTCGGCCATCTTCTGATCGACAGCACCAGTCTCCAGCGCAGTGATGGGGTAGAGAGTCTCGTAGATAGGAACCTCCTCTTCAACAACCTTCTTTTCGCCATCCTCTTCAATGGTCTTTTCAATCTTTTTGGTACCAATTTGCTGTTGTTCCGCAATTCCATTTTCCATGTAGAAATCAACCAAATTCATGATGTCACCAAGGATATTGATTTCGGCACCCAAGCCCAAGGTGCCCTCGGCAGTCTTTCCAGATTGGAAGTAGTCTTCGCCCAAATCCTTCTGACGGCGCTGTGCCAACTGCTGTTGGGTGAACACCGTGCGCTCCATTTCACTCACAATCCACTCCACCATGGGGATCATGCGCTTCTTGACGGCACTCAGAAACAATTCTCGAGCCTGTTGGGGCGTAACACCCAAACGTTCGCGAAGGTCATCAAGAGGACCGCGGTATTCGGGACGAATGATTCCTGTAATGGACATGGCTTCTTCCAAACTCTTGCGATAGACCGATCCAAAGGTAGTCAGATGCATGGGGGGTCGTTTCCTTCGATTCGAGCATAAATAGCTCTTGAAGTGCGTGCAATGCTTCATTCTGTTCCTTGGTGGGTACTCCAGCAGGAGCCTAAGAGTAGCAGAGGATGGAATTTGGTTTGTTAGAGATTTTGAAAATGCAAAAGATTAACAAGAAAAAGATAGAATTGTCGTACCTTGGCCTGAATAACATTGAGAGCCTGTTGATAAAGACTACGACCATTCTGGGCGATCATTCTGCGATTAATCTTGAAATCATCAATCACCTGATGAATTTCAGCCTTGAGAGTTTCGGCAAGCGCCGGTGTGTAGTCTTCAATAATTTCTCGCATGGCCCGGTCCATGACGGAAAAGAGCTTGGGGCCGAAATTCTTGGTCGCTTGTCCCTCCGCTGCAATGTCATCAATGGCCATGACACCCTTAACTTGCGCAATCAAGGCGTCGTCTTCTTCAGTCAATTTGCCACCTTCGTTCTTGAGGATGGAACGCTTGATGAAAATGTCAAAAATCTTGGGACGCTCGGCGGCCTCAAACATTGTATTGACAGATTGGCGTCGGACAGGGTTGCAGAACGAATCATAAAAATCTTCAGTCCAGCCAGCAAATTTGAGAACTTGCTCAACTACGTCCTTTGCCTTGAGAACGTCCAACATGCTGTCGTAGACCGCTTGTTCATTGTTCACTTCGAAAAACTTTTTGACTTCCTCCAAAGGCTTTCCAAAGGGCGTTGACAACGACGGTCGAGACTAATTCATCGCTCTTTTCCGCAGGGATCAAGAGAGCCTCACGGCGCTGATCCATAATGGTCCAGGCTTCTTCGGCGCTAATTTTGCCCTCGATGGCATCGGTCATGGCGTCCAGGGCAGTCGCTCGGAAGAGTGGCATGGCGGCCGATGTGATCTCGTATTCCACATCTTCTGGAGCCAAGCTAAGAATTTCACGCAATTGTTCGAGCTGTTTAGTTTGGTGTTTGGTGCAGAAAACAATAAAATGGATGAGTGAGACACTTGGCGCTTCCGTCGTGTGACACCAACAAGATAACACGCAAGACAAAACGTACTCTCTCCAAAGCTCCTGGAGGAAACTTGGCCGTCTTTGGGTCAACGGCTGCATCTCCTGTACCGTCGGATCCCCCCAACAACGATCGGACTTCATCATTGAGTGCCGATTCGTGCAAATCAAATCCCATTTGTGGCGAAACTCCCAACGTCGCACGGGCCCGTTCGAGCATGGCGGCGGAAACTTGATCCGTTCCCAATTTGTTGCGTGCACTCTTCAAGGCACGTTCGTAAAAGGGTTCCACAACTTCTTCGACCCGCTCGAGTGCTTCGTAGTATGTCAAATTGAAGACTTTGGCAGTTCGTGTCATTTCGTACAAAAAGGCGCCCTCCGTTTCTCCGTTCTGTTTCAACGCGCGTTCCGTCAGGTAGAGAATCTTGTTCATGGTTTGTCGTTCGATGCTCTCCTCGTCTTCCAAATCTTCTTCAGTCTTGAAGAGACATGCAGATCGGAACCACTCGGATGCGGCCAACATGTGTGCCTCACCAATGGCAAGATTGTCCAACTGCAAGACTTGCTTGAGGTGTTCCAATTCCGTCAATTCGGAACTTTGCGGTTTGCAATCAAACTTGACCATTCCCAAAAAGTATTTGCGATAAACTTCAGCACATTGTGCTCTAAAATCATCAGGATGGACCGAGAATTGTTCTCTCAAATCCTGTACTTTCTCTGCCGTCAAATCTGGATCGGCAAGTCCGTACTCGACAAGTGTCGCAGCAATGGCTGGTTTGGCGGCATCCGAAGAAACGCATGTCATTTTGTTCCGTCCCAAAAATCCTGCCACCACGCCCGTGGCCATGGCGGCAGGAAGAGTCACGACGGGTGCCGCCACCAACAAGGCCGCCGATGCAGCCGGAATGGCCGCGTACGATGCCAATTTCCACAAGTGTGGAGATTTGCGTACCGTTTGGATATGCCACTGTTGTTGGAGGGTCCACTTCGAGCCATTCTTCGAGTTCCAACATGCCACCAGATGATTGGAGGAGCATGTTTAGTTGAAGAGTGCGTGTCTGTGGTGTAGTAGTGTAGGCATACGACGACGACGACGAGGTAGGACGATGAGCAAAGGAGGCTCGTGGAGTAAAGGCAGATTTTGAAAAGGAGAAACCATCGGCAATTGGCGAAGAAACAACGGCCAGTGCCAAGGCTGCAACAGCAGCTGAGTATTTCATGGTAATCGTTCTTGAATCAAGATTTCTGAAAGTGATGTTTCTGTGCGAGATGTTCCGATCTTGTTAGGTTCTGTTTGAATGAATACAAGTGTTAGACAGTGCTGCAATGTTGTGTTATTCATCTGGAATCGAATCCTCAAGTAGGCTGTAAGTGTGCTCCCAAAGAAAGCACACAACAAACCACACACAATGCACAATAATGCTTGTTCTTGAGAAAAAAACTGATAACAATCGCAATACGTCTTGTCTCTGCAGCAGTCCAGAAAACCTTACCTACGCCTGTGCTTCCTCAACAGATATTCTTTGGTTGTATGTTATCACTGATCACTGATAATCGGAAAGTTTACACTCCCAATGTATTAAAAGAACAACAACAACGAGTTGTCGAGAGTCAAGAACAAGTTTATATATTTCAGGCTCCAGCAAGTTGGTGTCTGTTGTCGTGTGTCGTCTCTTGCATTGCAGAAATCACAGATCTCCAGTTTTTTTTCGTTTCCACGCGTCACTGATGAATGCGAAACTCTGATCCATCCATCACTGAAAACGAGGGCGTGCGGCAGTGTGCGGTCGAGGAAGGGTCACATTTCTCGCACTTCCGGGTACTCTACTACTTTACTCAATAGTACCAGTACTAGTACAACAGTAGCTTTTGTACTGTAGCACTTCCTTCTTCCATGATGGTGGCGTACTCGTACCTGGTACCTGGTACTCCGTGATGTGCGATCATGCGATCATCGATCCCATGCACTACAGTACCGTATTGCTAAGCAGCTGGTACTACAGTGATGTACAACACGAACGAATGGCTTCCACCTGGCATATGGGACAGGCATGAAGGCAGATGATGAGCAGATGAGGCATGACAATGCACGCAATTGCCTTATGGCATCTGGAATCTCGGAGTACAAGCACTCGTACTGTCTGAGATTTGAGTTCAGTAGATTTCAACTCAGCTGTACAGACATACACTGGTATGATACAATTGCATCCAGTCAACAGTGACCAGTGAATCCAGAATCCAGACATCCGAAGAAGACCACAGCTAGCATACAAGAACGATTATCTCGCACATCACTTCTCATCTCATGCCGTCATAATGACATGTGACATGTCTATGATACAACCTTGCTTCCACCTGCTTGACTTGACTGTTCATATACATTCCGAGTACACCTGTCACTACCGATAGCAACCAACAACAACAACCAGCAACACAACAATCAACAATACTATATGAACGAAAATATGATTGCAACAATCGACACGGACGATTTGTTGGCACAACACGAAGCGTCGTTGGATCGATCGGTGGGTCAGAATCCTTCGACTGAAATCATCCAAGCTCGACGCATTCGAATGCGTCTCTTGGAGGAGCGTGCCGTTTGTCGTCGTCAATTGGCAATCCATGAGGAATGGGGATATGACGTAAAGGGGAGCAGCAGCAATAGCAGCAACAGTTGTGCCGTGGAAACGTTTCGATTTCGTATAAAACATCATGACAAAACTGCAATCACCGCGGAAAGTCGTGACGAACGAAGACGAGTTGTCCTGTGCTTCGCTGCAGCACTGGATGGGTTGGATCAACGACAAAATGCCATTATGCTGTTGGAGAGTTACTTGAGAAATTGTCATTCTCTTGGAAATGACAATGGCCAGCACGTTGATGATGATGATGATTATGACGATGATGACTCCAGCGATTCCAATGACGATGCATACACCAACAATGACAACTGCAACAACTTCAATCAACAACAAACAAAGGAGCGCCACTTGGACATTCCGGTAACACTGGCCCTGGCGAAGCTATACTTCAAGGGAAATGACAAACAAAATGCCATGCAACTATGCTTACAAATTTTGGATTATATCCGTGCTCAAGCTCATGACTGTGTCACCATTTCAGACATTTGTGATCTAGATGATGCTGCCGATGCCTACCATTTGGCAGGATGGGTGTACATCCATGCTGATGATCACACATCAGCCTATCGAATATGGAACGAGGGTGCGCAGCTCATTCCATCCTGTCAAGTCTTGAACACACAATCCAAAAAGAGACTCTGCTGGGATTCACAGAATCCGGACGAGATTGACACCATTTCAGAGTCGACAGAACCCATCCTCTTTCAACCACAGGATCTCATACCCGCATCTGTCCCACCCGCCCTCGTCTCCAAATGTCCAGCACTGGCTCTCTTTGATCCAACGACACAGCAGAACCAGCTCGTCTTTGTGACCAAACATCCCATCCTCTCTCCTCTTGAATGCGACCGTGTTTGTCAACACGTCCATGACTTTCATTCTCAATTCCGTGCCGGAACATGGAGCACAGTCCGACATGCGTCTGTCCCAACCACTGACGTGGCTGTCGAAGACATTCCATCGCTACGACCGTGGTTGCGTAACGTGTTGCAATATCGACTCTATCCCATGCTGTGCACAGCATTTCCTAAATTGGCAAGAATGAAACAAGAAACAAATGCGAGAAGAAATGATTATGATGATGATCATGATGATGATACATCGTCAACAACAAGAACGTCACGAAATCTAACAATCGACCAATTGCGTGTCCACGATGCATTCATTGTTCGATACGATGCCGAGCGTGACATGTCCTTATCTCTACCGGAACACTCGGATACGAGTCTCATTAGTTTCACCGTGGCACTCAATCAACGTGATCAAGACTTTTGCGGTGGTGGAACGTGGTTCGAATCCATTTCGAAAAGATCAATGACGACGACCGGAAAATCAACATCAACACAAGAACAATCTTCTGATACTGCCAATTCTCATTCAGATTGTGATACTTTGAAGCACAATGACGAGGATGATTCTGCAATTAGTGGTGGTGGATGTGTCGTGGATGCCGATCAAGGACATGCCGTGGCCTTTGCGGGTCCTCTGCGACATGCCGGATATCCCGTCACGAGTGGATGCCGCATCATTTTGGTACTCTTTCTGTACGCACATGAGTTTGCATACGGACCACTGTTGGAGGATTATTGTAACAAGAACAAGAATAACAATGATGATGACAATGATGATGCGGAACGGCAAACGACGACATCGGCAGGGTCAAGATCACTACTGAAAGACAAAAATCAACAGGTTGGTTGTGTCGACGAAACGAGAACTGCTACTGAAACTGACGAGTTGGACGATTGTATAGATTGCAAAAATCAAGCGCATCAAGCGATACGACCGTCGGGAGACAAGCCGGGTGGATTTGTTGTGTACAACCAAACAGTCGAATTGGTGAACATGTTGAACCGACAAGTGGCATCTATCCTTGATGAGTAATTAGAGAATGCGACATACTGGAATCCACCGATTACATTAGGCTTCTGACAGTAACTTTGCACCAAATCAAATTAAATTACGCCAATGCACGCTACTTTCTGTATTAGCCTAGTTAGCTTCAATTGCCCATCCATGCCGTAGTGCGGAAACCACGTCCCGCGAAGACTGTATTCTCCGCTCCGAGTTCCTCCTCGATGCGCAACAATTGATTGTACTTGGCCAAACGTTCCGATCGACATGGGGCACCCGTCTTGATTTGTCCCGTGCACAATCCCACGGCCAAATCAGCAATGTACGTGTCCTCCGTCTCACCGGATCGGTGAGACGTCATGACGCCCCAGCCGGCCTGTTTGGCCAATTTGACGGCCGCGATGGATTCAGAAATGCTACCAATTTGATTTACCTTGAGCAAGAGACAAGTGCACGCCTTTTCATCAACGGCACTAATCTTCTCAATGTTGGTAACGGTCAAGTCATCGCCAACGACCTGGAAGGTGGCCGAGTTCTTGGCGGTGAATTTTGACCAGTTCTCCCAATCATCTTCATCAAAGGCATCTTCGATAGTAACGATTGGAAAGTCAGCCGCCAATTCTTGGTAGAGATTACCGAGTGCTTCCGCAGAAATGACATTGCCATCGTACTTGAAATCCAAATCGTACCCGTCCGGACTGGACCCATCCTTGACTTTGAATTCCGACGCGGCAACATCCAAACCAATGGAGCACTTGTCGGTGTATCCCGTCTTGGTCAAGGCCTCCATAATGAGCTCACATCCCTCGCGATTGTCGCATGGTGGAGCAAAGCCACCCTCATCACCAATCAAGGTGGCATCACCACCAAACTTGGCCTTGATGATCTTCCCCAACGTGTGGTAGACCTCACATCCAATCTGCATGGCTTCGGCAAAGGACTTGGCGCCCGTGGGGATGACAAAGTATTCCTATGGTTGATAATGATGATGATTGATGAATAAAGGAGACAACAAGGTGAGTGTGCTTGCTGATGGATCATGCTCGATTCAAGTCATGAAACGAAGTTAACCGACAACTCGAAACAAAGCAGACTTACTTGAAACGCCAACTTATTTCCGGCGTGCGACCCTCCATTAATCACATTGAAACATGGGACAGGCATTGTGTACTGTTCCAAATCGTTTCCTGCCAATTTGGCATAATGCGCGTAGAGTGGAATACCATTGGATGCTGCCCCGGCCTTGGAAACGGCCAAGGAGACTCCAAGAATGGCATTCGCCCCAACTTTGCCTTATTCTTGGTACCATCCAGATCAATCATGAGCTGATCAATATCTTGCTGTTTGGTCGGGTCCATGCCAATCACGGCAGGTCCCAAAATATCATTCACGTTGGAGACGGCCTGCAAGACTCCCTTGCCCAAATACCGACTCCCACCATCGCGCAATTCGACAGCCTCGTAGGCACCTGTGGAAGCACCGGATGGGACCGATGCACGAAAGAGACCATCGTCGGTCACGACTTCCACCTTGAAGTGTTTGTGGTGAAACCAATTCAACTGTAAGTGTGTGTTGTTTTGATGTTGTTGCATGTGAATGTCGTTTGTTGACGTACCTCGACGGTTGGATTCCCACGCGAGTCTAGAATCTCCCGAGCCAAGACAGATTTGATGGATGACATGCTCAAGGCAGAAGAAGAAGCAGAAACGCCGAATGGAGTTGCTGGGATTCCCGTAAAGGCCGAAGTCGTAGCGGTAGATCCAACTGTATGACATGATATTGACATGAATTGTAAGCAAAATGTGTTTCTCAATCATTTTGGACCAAGGAAAGACCAACCAACATTGCGATGTGATGCTACTGTACTTGATTCACATCTCGCAGGACATGACATGGTAACGTACCGAGAGCCAAAAGGCAGCGAGAGAGCTTCATTTCAACTTTTTAATAAAAGGTTGGACGGTTGATTTACGATGTGGACAAGTGGATTTTGCAGAGAAAAAGTACGTGGTGTCGGGAAAAGGGAGTGCTGGATTCGTTTTGATGGCTTCGCACATTTCTTCATTGCATGGGGCATATACCGAACTGGATATAGTAAAGATTCGATCTGATGTCGGGATTTTTGGGTCGTTGATGGTATCTCCCCAACACCCAACTCACCAACAACAGTGGCAACGGCCAGACGGGCGAAGAAATGGAATTGATTGGTTGCCAAATTGTCAGAAGGTTTGCCACCATCCAATCATTGTTGAAGGATGACGAAACATGAGAACACTAAACGAAATAAGCCTGAAACTGCATCACCACGACTTGTAGTTCCAGCTGGCATCTGGCATGTCGATTTTTGCTCTCCAATGACCTTGACCATTGTACTTGTACCGCCCTTGTCATAACCGCAGCATGATGACAGAGCTCTCATTAGTACGCGTATGGCTACACGTATGTAGTCGATAACTGGCAGAAAGGCTATGTCATCACCAATCTCAAAAAAATAGAAAAGTCGATGTAATAATCTGTACTCTGCGCTGTAGTTGTGGAGTACTCGGAGTACATTAATACATCTCCCAAGTCGCGAGCTAAGGCTCTATGTCATACACTCAAGAACGAAGGTAGCCTACTAGAGCTATCATAGAGCTACACATGCAGTAAACCTATTAATCAGGAAAGAAATTAGAAGGAAGCCATCTTATATCACAAAGTGGAAAACTACCTACGGTAGTGCTGGTCCGGATGTGCGCCCGGCCAAACTTAGAACGTACTAACACCGATGGGTTCGCTTGTAGCAAGTGCACCGTCACCTTGTTTTTCGTCGTGGAGGTCATCGGGGTCGTTCGACGCAGCAAAGCCGTTTCCTTCCGTGTTGGCGTCGCCGTCACTCGCTTCTTCATGCTGCTGCTGCCCCACATCGACAGGTTCCAATGCCGTCATGGCGGATCCCGTGTCTTTCGACTCCGCCAAGTCACCTCCATTTTGCTTGACATCGTTGTCATTCTCCGATGAAGCGATTTCACCACCAGTCTCTCCATTCGTACCTCCTTGTGGATGCAGTTCATAGTCAAGTGACGTTCCAGCACACGAATCGCGGTGAACTCCCAAGGCCGGACGCCGGCGAGACTGTTGAGGCTGGTGGTCATTCGCTCCATTTCCACCAGCATCTGCCGCTTTCCAGGATCTGACGTGGGAAAGTAGAATGCGCCTTGATTGTTGCTATTTGGTGTTGCGGATGTAAAGAACAAGGCGGGGGCCTTTTGATCCAGAAAGGCAAAGATGCGGGAAAACACATCTTGCAAGTGATCCGGGGGTAGCAATGAGGAGAGAACTTGATGCATTTTACGAGTGTTTGTCGCGACACCGTCGAGGAACACGCAACAGCTGTCTTCGCCGGCGCGAGCATCAAAGTTGGTACCCAAAATTCGAGGGCAAGACTATGTTCGACGATGCCGCCAATAATTGTCACAAACTTGTTCAGGACTTTTTCGAGGTGATCCGCATATTCCTTCTTGATCTTGTCCAAATCTTGCAGTAGACCATGCTGTTTTGACGGTAGCTGCGCCATCAGAGCGGCTCGTACGTGGGGGAGAATAGCAATAATCACACCGAGGCACTGAGTCACTAGGGACAAGTGTTTGGCATTGATAGATTTCAGTCGAGCCGCTGAGTGAATGGCACCGGCACCCAGAACGAGCTGCGTTGATCGCGAGTTAAATAATCGCAGCAGCTCAGCAACTTTACCAACAATGTTGGTAGCCAACGATTGAAATTGAACAGCACATGCAATATTATTCATGAGCATCTCCACCAAAAGCAGACACGACCAAACGACTTTGCACCGAACTCCTTCAACTTCAGCGTCGGGCGATTTCGTGTTGCTCTCAATTCCACCCTGCCGTCTAGTGGTAGCAACGGCACGTCCAGAACACAGTCGCGTCAAGGCTCCTTGACGTTCTGACGAGACATCGCATTGTGTCCATCGTTCAGAGTCTAGCGCAGCAACCAGCGAGCTCATATTCGACTCGTGTTGCCGTTCTACAAATGCCTTGGCCTGCGCCAACAGCGTCGATCGCAGTGCTGTCGCTTTGTAATCGGAAAGTTTCTCCAAGTCAAGCGTAAATTGTATGCTCACCTCCCACAGCCGCCGCATTTCTTCCAGCGTAACGAGCGAATGCGCTTCCTTTCGAAGTCGCAGCAGCTCCGATATGGACTTTGATGATAATTCTGCGGCAGCGGTCAAGGTCGTGGTTGAAAAGTCGACTCCTTCGACTTTCCCAAAATCTTGCACGCCGACCGCTGATTTCAAAATTTCCAACACTTGTTCAAACAACATATCCAAGCAATCCACAAATCGCTCCAATGTCATACTCGTCACACACGCCTTGACGGAGCTATCCGCTTCGTCGGCGAATTCACCAACCGTCGTGCGGACCGTCATGCGGATGACATCCAACAATCGACTACCGTACAATTGTGCAACCTTATCCAACGAATGGCATAACTGCAGGCCACGCACCATATCGGGAATTCGAGAAAATGTGGAGGTCTTGGAGAAAGAGTTCCAATCCAAAAGGATCTCAACCAACTCCTCTCCCAAATTGGCCACAACCAGAGTCTCATACTGCGTCAATTGATCATTAATGGTCTTGAGAGCCACCAATTTGTGTAGATTATCTTGCTGCAACATCGTCCGACCAAATTGAATTTGTTCGGCAGCACCTAAATCATCATTTGCAGAAAGCAATCCGCTGATGCAAGATTTGCAGCGAATTACGTCATGGGCCGCTTCCAGGATCTTGTTCAGGACTAGCAAATCCTGCCGTTGCTTATCCAACAACGGAATCAGTTCCCATGCCACGACGGACTTGTCGGCAACATTCGACAACAATTTTCGCACCCGCTCGACTTCTTCCACCAGTCCAGTGATCCACTCCTTGAGCTGTCCGAAGCGGTTCGTTTCGTGAAAGAAGGCTATGCTCTTGTTGCGAACTTGTTGCAGCAGGGCAATCTCAACCTTGTCCAAGTATGTGGAAAAGGCATCCGCGGGTGGCAATCGCAAAATGTCGTGCGTGGATTCGGACAAACAGAGGGGAAGTCGCTGCACAAAGTTGGACCCATCGGTGAAGACTTCCTTCTTGTTCGCGTCAACCATAGGTTTACCACTGCCACTAATGACCTGGTTCGTCGTCCCCATCGCAGTGTCATTGTCATGTTCCAACACTAGCAATTCCGAAAAGGTATTGCGATCGGTCAAATCAAAGTATGTTTCAAAGAAACGAGAAGGAATCTGTTCCTCCAAGTTGAGCATGAAATCTTCTTCATTCCGGTCGACTAAATGCCCAACATCACTGTTGGGAGCAATTCTTTCATGCCATTCATGACGGTCATTGCTTTCCTGGTCTTGCTGTTGCAGTCGTTGTTGCTGTTGTCGGTTCCGACGTTCGTCAAGGGCGTGCGCCAAGACGCCGGAGCGGGTCAAGTAATCTTGAACCGATTGCAGGGAGAGGGTTGACAATTCTTCCGGCAGTTCGGTAATTTGTGCCGACATGGCTTCATCGGGAGGCCTGTAATTTGTGTAATCGTTGTCGTCGTAGAGTGTACCAAGATACTGACGAGACCATTGATCTACCACTTGGTTGATAGCATCGATCTGTTCTGTAACTCCAGCCAATGTACTTTCCAATGCCAGCATAGTATCTTCTAATCCACTTCCGTAATCACCAGTTGTCGATACGCTAGTAGCGGCATTGCCACCGCCACTTGAAGAAGAGGCATTCCCATTGCCAGTCATTGTGGGTGTGGCTTGTGATCGTCGGGAGTGGTGGGGATGGTTTGGTCCACGAGGATTCGCAACGACGCAGTAGATTAAATCCATCCAAATTGTTGGTGGCATCCAAAACTCGTCGAGCTTCTTCCAACGCAATCGCTTGAGAGTCATTTCGTCGTGAATGCTGCGCTACCATCAATAATTGATGTGCTCCTGTCTGCAGTGGCAGCTGTGACTGTGACTCGGCATTCAGATGTGGATGTTGTTGCTGTTGTTGATGCTGACGGCTCGCTCCACCAAAGTCATCTTGGGAAAAATCCAACGGAGCTGCCTCACGGTGCTTTTCGGACATGATAAATGGAGAAGGATCTATCAGACACAACAGCAATGACAATCGGGGTTGCAGGTGTCTCGCCAGCAAGCCTCAGCTCTCAACAGTTGGTGGTTGCTCAATGTTGAAACAGTGCTGTGTACTGTACCAGTATAAGGCGTACTCCGTACACAGCACTATGTACTATGTAGTATTCCTTGTACTCCTCTACTTCGACCGGTAGCTCTCTACTACCGGTAGTAGTAAGTGACCGCACAGCGCAGAGCACAAAAACATGCCATCTCGAGGATCGCCATCGCTGACGCGACTATTACGTAATGCGGTACTGGAGTACTGTCAAATTCTTAATTCGAAATCTTGTGTCACTACAGACCATTCGGGCTCCGGACCCGTGGCCCAATCAGGCTGGATCAACGTTATATGACGGTTTTCCACTATGAGTGTTTATTTACAAATATAATTCAGTCTCCAGATCAGAGTGTTTAACCGCCAATCTGGATGTTAGCATTCCAATAACTTCACCAATTCCTGAAACGACGGTGAAAGCGTGCACCATTGTGTTCTCTGTATGTACAAGTCTCGCATAGTGCACAATCTCATCGTCGTTCCGGGTTTTTGGATTAGTCGATGTTTGGTTGGAATTGGTGTTCCACGGGGAAGCAAAATAGAAACATACTAGTTCCACCGTAAGATCCACTTGAGGTCCAAGTCTCACTCTCATTGGCCAGTTCCGTGCTCAAAGATTTTTTGGCATGTACTAATTCCTTTGTAGACTCCCAGTACAGAATCAAGATTCGATATCCGCCTCTCCTCGTTGTTCTGCCATCAGAGAGCGCAGATTAAACGACTTTCACACCAGCATGATGCATCAAAATGAGCTCTATGAGTCTGCTCAAACCGGACAGTCTGATGTTACTTGCTTGTCATTTGGACCCCAGCGAAAGGCAATGTACCCGGCATATTTCTTTTGCCACGGGTGCGACCTTTTTGAGGATGCCATCTTGATTGGCAACAAACGAGCTAATCGGGTGCAAAGGAGGTACCGATGTACTGGCGGTCATGATGATTGGAGTCACCCTACGACTCTGATGCAGGAGTATCGTCACCGCAGCAACCGGGAATCTGCCTGCATTGATACTGATGATGGAGAACGAGACAAACAAGAAGTCAATGACTCTTCTACAAGTAGGAGTGCTACTGCTGATTACAATTCCTCGCCGACAAAGAGTCCGCTCAAGAAAAAAATTCGACAATACAGAGGCCTTGCTTCGTCAACATTCATGAGTAATACTATTGGGACTGCTCAGCAGCAACGTCCTCGCCGTCAATCTTCTTCGGCAGCATTTCTGTACAACTACTACCGTGAAGAAAGCAGCAGCGAAGGCGTCGGATACTTCTGGTGGTAATGATGAAGAAATGATTGGAAGACAATTGTTTAGTGATTCATCGATTAGCAGTCCTTATGCTTTGAAAGTGACCAAGACCACAAAGGTGCATGCGATGGTGGTGAAGAACTTGGAAATGACACAGATGCTAGAAGCAGCAATCGACAACAGAATAATGGCTATGCACATGGTGAAAATGATTTGTCAATAGCAGACGATGCGATGGAATATATTTATGATCTTGAGGAACAGAACTTGTTCCTTAGGGAGCGTTTGATCAAAGTTGAGCAGCATTTGAATGATAAAATAGCAAATCTTGAAGCAGAGATCAAGCAACTGAAAGCACAGAAAGAATTGGCATCTGCGGGTGCTGCTACTGGTGGAAAATACAGTGATGATCCGGTAACTCCTGCTGCATCAAGGAAAGAAATCAGAACACGAGACAAATTTGAGAATTCGACAACTCGAAAACACCGCATCAATAGGAGAACGCAGAAGTGTCACAGGTTTTGTCTGACCTCATCCTCAATTTTGTTGCTACATCTGATCTCATCGCTAACAAAGGAGAGGTTCAAAAGAGTCGACTAGCAAAGATTATCATGGATAGCATACTTACCTTTGGATGGACTCACAATCAGGTTCAAGAAAGCGCTTTGAAGCTCGACAATCTGACGCTTAGTTCTACTATGGATGGACACGAGTCGTTCTTGTAAAGGAGATTTGTTACTCAAATCATTGTCTACAATTGTAAACAACAAATTGCGGAACCACGGAAACAAGAGTAAAGCGACTATATTGATTGATTGTATTTGGAATGATGCCTTTCTTGATGGCGAAGTCCAGTCTTACATGATTGAGAGGGTTCGTCGGCACATACGATGCAATGTATTCACACCCGCAAAGATTTTGAAGGCAATGGACCTGGCAGGTTTCAACCTCAGCCTCGCTGGAATAGAAGTCCTAAGAAGTGTCGAAACCGCTGAAAAGAAATACAGTCGAGGATTTCTTCCGAGTAAATCTAGCATTCTACGAGCAGCGAGAAAAGTAGAAAAAAACGCTGACGAGCTTTGTCCCTTCAAGATGATTGGACGCGCTTTTGAAGATGACAACGATGCTGATTTTGGGGAGGGGTTCGAGTTCGATGTGATCAAGACAACAGCAACTCTTTTTAATGCCTTTGGACTAATGTCTGATGCAAAGGAGCGATCTGTGGAGCTTGGTCTCGCATCTGATGGTGCCCAGCTCACTCACACGATTTCACACGTCACGGCAGGTTTGAAGTTCAATGATATAGGCATGCGTGACCCGTCAACAAAACGCCCCCTTCTATTGCATGAGCCGGACTCTCTGGTTCAGAGTCGGAATCTTTGTTTCCCACTGAGAGTTGTAATCGCAAAAGATAGTAAGACAACTCTCGATGGATTCCGCAATCTGTATCGCATGTTCAATACTGGTGAAGTGTCTGATTTGTTGCAGTGCCGTCCTTTCAGAATGTCTTATCCGGGGGACATGAAGCTCCAATGGGGAGCTTTGGACAATGGCGGAGCTGCAAAGGTGAAGGAGCAGTTCTGCTACATTTGTCCATGTCGGTCATCTACACTTCATGTCCCCCAAGACAAATTGAAATGCGTATTATGCCAGGAAAAGCAGCACGAGGCATTCTCAAGTGTTGGACGTCACGATGCGGTGGATGAGCTTGAGCAGCAATGTTATCATTACGAATTTCTTTCCTGTCCAGAAGTGAGAAGCAAGCTTGAGGATGAGCTTGCCATTGTCACCGCGGCAATTGAAGGCGACTTGCTGCATTACCATGTAGAGAACGGTGAACATGGGGCATCTGAATCGGTTCAACGGATGTATGTCAGACAGCCGGGAAATCCTGTTATTGGGGGAGACATGTTCGATATCGACTATCAGCCCGAAACAATGAGTGAGGCTGCAACATTTTCTTGCCGTATCACGGATGAACTAGCTTCTCGATCCATGAATGTGAATGGGCCATTGCGCACTCGTCAGGAGCGACTTCGCAAACAACTTCTCAATGAGAAACGAGTTCAGGATTTACGACGCATGCTTACAGATAGCGAACCAAGAGATAAGGCAATGTATCTGGTTCTTCAAGCCATCGTGTGTATTCTCCATCTTGAAAATAGAGTTGGGCTTAAGTCAATTGAATCCGTCCTTCGGTCTGGCTTGTCAAATGCGATACAAGGCAAACTTCAGTGGATTAAGGCCAAGGCCATAAAGAAACGACAAGTTGAATTCATCGAGTGCGTCACAAACATCATACAGACCAAAATTCTTGGCACGTACGATGCCCCTTCGCAGTGGCGATTCCCTCTCACCGAGGACGGGACCTTGGGATCTCTCTCGATGGACAATAATAGAACTCGATTAATCATCAATGAGTTTGAATTACTAATCGAGGTCTCATTCCCCTATTCTGATGCAAACAAAAGGAGGTTACTCAGGTGTCTTCCTCGATATCGAGCTGCTCTCACTATCCTTCGAAAGAATACAGATTATACTGCTAACGAAATCAAAGCTTTCCAAGAACACATCGATGCTTGGTTTTGCGACTGGGTTGCTGTATACGGAAAAGAAGGATGCACAAACTACACGCATATGCTATCGTCATCTCATGTGATGCGGTACATGCAGGAATGGAGGTGCCTTCACCGATACTCACAGCAGGGTTGGGAGGCCCTAAATGCTCTTATCAAATCTTACTTCTTTCGTCGAACAAATCGCGGTGGATTGACAAAGAATATGGCAAAGAAGACCAAACTTTTGGGCATTGCACGATGGCTGCAGCGGAGGATGATGTGGTACTCAGGTCATGGTGATGCCCTTTTCATCCGTGAGGAGACAGCACCGAATCATCAAGAAGAAGACAGCGACAGCTCATACCAGCAAGAACATGCAACAAGCGATGGTGAGAACAGTGACGATGACCTTCTCCAAGACAAAACACACAATTATGATTCAGAAAGTGAGGAATACTACTCCTCGAGTGATAGTGATAATGACAACGACAGTCAAGAAGGTTGCGATTGAGATTACTCAAGCATTTCTTGAATGCGACATTTAACATCAGCTATGTCAGTGTACGTAATAAAGTGACAATCGATTGCTCGTGTTGTTGTGTTATTGTCAAGTATCCGGTATGTTCTCTGAGCTTGAACTGCAGTGTCTGTCACTGATGTTATGCGCATCACATATCCATCGTCCATGAACTCCATCCCAGGAGTAATAGCTGCGGTTGTTAAAGCATGCATGTTTCTACTTGTACCGCTGCGTTCCTCACCGGATGTCGCTACTTGTAAACCAACGCCAACACTTTTGAGGAATGGAAGCAATTCATTCGTAACAACAAGCTTGCGATAGCGCAGAACAACTTGAAGTACACCATCATTTTCATTGTAAACCAAATCAATTCCATCGTGCATAACTCCAAAGCGCTGGAATGGGCGTGTCATATCAGCTGCATTGTCGCTTGTGCTTGAATTATCATCACCACCGTGCTGGTCGTTTTCTTCATCATCAAAATTGATCGGTGCTTGGGGAGGAAAATAAATCACATTAATTACATCATTCATACTCAGCAATGCACAACCCTCACTGTAACGAGGCCTTTTCTTTCGTACACCATACCCAGATGTTTGACCAAAGACTTTACGAAAGGCTGTCATCTTTGTCGTGGTGTCAAAACGCAACACTTCGAGTTCTCCGCTTTCTCGAGTGCAATGGTAACTGAGACCCCATGAAAGAATCGGTCGAGGTTGGCTGAACCTTACACCACGAATGCTTCCAATCCCTTGTCTTTCCATTTGATCCTTAATGTAGAACCAGCTGCAGCTTGGAAGTTGCAGTTTTGCATTGCGAGTTGCAAAGTCACCTTGTGACTGTGCAATACGGCACAGTAACCGTTGCATAGCACGTCCAATCTGGCGTATGCTATTGAAGATAACACTGCAATTGTCAACTGACCAATAGTTGCGAAAGCCCGCCATCTGTGCTGGAAAGGGTGCTGGACATGCCTGCTTTGGAATCGACAAGATACATCCATTCCGAGAGAGGCGGTATTTCACAACAAAAAAGTTGCACATTCCGAGACAGTCATCGTAGCAATGTGAAGTAACAGCATCATCCGAAAACACAAATGCCAAGTTCGTTATTGCATCTGGCTTAATCCAGTCAAATTCTCAAGTTGAACGACAGCCTGCCAATCGCCACCGCTTGTCGTCGAAAAAGACTGGCCATCATCCACAGGAAACTCTCTATCCGAGAGCAACGAACGGTTCTTGAAGACGTTCACTTTAACAAATTGAACGGGCATTTCATTCGTGGAAGTGGTGCTGCCCTCTTCAAATGATTCTTGAATTGCTGGGAAGCTTTCGCTCTGAGGAACCATCTCGATTGACGATACAACTTCCAGAACACGACCAACCCTTTGAAGAGCATCATTGCTGCTATCGTCCTTCGTTGTTGGCTGTGTACAAAACAAAGGAGCCCGACGTTATCGACAGCAGAGACAAGGGACATATACGGTGTGAATGAATGACATTTTACTCAGTGTTTCCCATGTTGTTGATTGCTGAGAGCTCCCAGACGGCAGCGATGATGGCATGGCTTGTTCGTGGGAGTATTGTTTAGTCTCCAACAAGGGCGCTATAACAAAATACGACGAGACAATAAATTGGGGCATGAGCCATGAGACAATACGGAGGGAAAAGATAACGTCTGATCAAAATAAATCTATGCCTTTCTTCAGCAACCTAGAAGTACATTCCTCAACAGCCAGTGAACGAAGGTTAAGTCAAACGGTTTTTTAATATAGAATTGCACTCATAACCAGTGATTGGTCCACTTGTCCAGAGCCCGAATGGTCTGTAGTGTAGTACTATCACGCTACAGTACAGTTGTACTGCAGTTCTACGATAGTACTCCTCCAGTACTCCAGTACTTGTTCCAGTTTCTCCGATCACTGACCGAGAGTTCGTTGGACGTCACGATTATGACATAGCACTAGAGACCATTTGGCAATTAATTCCGGTGATCGATTTTTGGTTATGAGCCGTATTTTCGCGCCTGCCTTTTCATACTTTAACGCCTTTTTGGTCATTTCATGCTACATCAATGTAGCTGAGCAATTAAAAAAATTGGATAAGTGTGTTAATTCGCGGAATTTTGCTCTCTGATCTCTCCCGCGCTGTGTTCTGTTAGCTTGCATCCATGGCTGATACGGTCCCATCGCAACATTGCAGGGCACAAGTGAGATACAATAAGTGAACAACAGGAGCAACACACCTTCAAGAATGCATCATCCAACTGGTGCTTTTGCAGCATCATGGGACGAACTTAGCCCTTCATCATTCAAGACTACACTCTATGTTCCAAGCCTGAAGATCTCGATAACACCAGGAAGCTTCATCCTGTATAGAAATGGAGTGCAACCTTTGTCGTCGGCAACTCTGCCTTCAAGGGAGGGAAACAACAAGGAACAGCAATTGACACCAATGAACGAACTTGAAGATCATCAAGGAGTGCATTCTTTGAAGAAGCTCCCAACATCTGTTGGTCGAATCATTCAAGTGGTTGATTCAGTCGAAGAAATTGACAATCATCAGGAAGCCCATTTCTGTGATTTCTAAATATTTATTTATATTTCATTCTAATTATTTCTTTGGTTTTTTGAGACAGATTCTGTTCTCTTTACTTAGAAAGTTATAGGTATTAATTTACAAATTGACATCTTTATATAGAAATGTTGTGGATATTTATGTACAAATACTTTGGACAAATTGGTCGCAGCTAATATTTTCAATTTATTCCGCGAGTTTTTAGGGGGGAGGTGTGTAGAAACGGTTTGATATTTTTATTGTACTACGGTTGATTTTCATACCATTACTCTGCCCACTTCTTCTGTATGACTATCATCATCATCATTCCCTTGTTCTTGCTGCCCTCCTCTTGTTGCTTCTCTACCGGCGCCAACAGCACTGGCAGCTGTGGCATGAGCCATAAGCTGTTCCATGTTGAAGTCACTGTACACTACTACAACACGATTTTCAGGATTTGCTTGCTCATCTTCTCCCCCTCGTGCTGGATTTGCGCTGTCATTTTGTTTGCCATACCTTTTGATCATCTCCTCTCTGAAAATGTTGTCAAAGTTGGCCCCATTTGCCTGTCGGTAAACATCAATCATAAGCCCATTGAATCGCTCTAATCCATCCTTTGACCAGCTGCGCTTTGTTCCTCGGCTTCTCCCTGTGTACAATGCGTCTTCACCGTCGCCTTCTTTTTGCTCTCCTTCTTGTTGCCGTTCTGCTGCTGCTGCTGCTGCTATCGGAGCACGAGAACTTTGAGCCCATTCCCGATTCCACTTCGGTACATACGACTCTAGGCACAACAGTAGAAATGCCTCGTCTGTCAGTGTAAACCATTCACTCAATGGTTTAGTCATCCTGTTATCAACGTACACTTTACGTCCAACCACTGCCCTTGCAAGACAATCCAACAACTCTACATATGCTGGCCTTGATGGGATACTTCTCATTCCCATCATGATGCTCCGCAAGCGGAATTCCCGGTTTGTTACAGCTAGTATATTTTCTGTGGTAATATCAGCCAGAGAAGCAAGAGTAGGGTGTTAGAAGAAATAGTGCATTGCCAGCATGATGTCACAGAAATCAGTCGCCACCATCTCACCGTTGAATTTTGTTTTTATTGTTTTGATCACATTGTTCCTATGGTTTTTCAGTTTCTTATGGACAGCTTTCTTTGAACTCTCCCACCAACCTTCCACATCCGCTTCCTGAACTTTCATTTTTTCCGCCATGAATCTGCAGATAGAATTACGGTTGTTGCTGAAGTCAAGATCACCATTCAAATTTGCAAACTTCTGCTTGGGAAACACATCCTCTTTCACACACTTCTCAAGCAACCAATCTTTTCCCACATTTGTCAGTCTGTTCCCATATTGCATGACCCCTTTGTGACCAACTTGTCGCCCGTCTGTTGCTGGAGCATGAATGGGAGCTGCAACAGGTTCATCATAAGCAGGGTCGTCTTCTCCATCATCATCATCATCCTCCTCCTCACTTCTGTCTGTGTCGGCAAACAATCTTCGCATCATATGAGCATTACCGGGAGCACTTACATGAGAAGCTGCAGCAAGTCGTTGACGCGTCCTTCTAGTTGAAGAATCTTCTGTGACATCGGCAGCACGACCGCGACCCTCACGACCACCATCATGACAATCAGCAGAATTAGAACCTGCTTGAAGCGCAAGCATCAGTTGTCGTCGTGTTCGTGTAGCTGGAGAATCTTCAACACTGTTGGCAGCAGCAGCCGCCTGATCCGGTGGAGCAGGTGGAGGAGGCGGAGGACAAGGCGGAGGAGGACGAGGAGGAGGACCACCTCTAGCTCCTTGACCACTTCTCCCAGCACCTCCACCACGTCGTCGTCGTCCTGCTCGACCACGACCTCCTGCCATAGAGACTACCCCTGATCTTTGGGTGTGTTGTTCTTTAAACGCAAGAACAAAAAGCCAGCATATGGCAAGATCACTCGGCTGACAGCATGTGTTCTGTTTTGTTGTCGTGCGAGCACAAGACTTGTTCAATATTCGAAGTCATGACAAAGTTATTCACATGCGTTTCAAAAATCTGCATATCCTTAGGGGAAGATGATTTATACTGAACGTTACACATAAGTATTCACATTCAATATACTTCTTCAAATGATCAGTTTAAATATGCATGAATATGTAGATGTTTTGAATTTTCGTTTTTTGTCATTTGAATATGCATATTATACATATATCCGTATGTATAACATACATTTCTCGCTAAATGAATCGATATGCGCATACATA
Organism: Fragilaria crotonensis; assembly: GCA_022925895.1. NCBI lineage: Eukaryota > Bacillariophyta > Fragilariophyceae > Fragilariales > Fragilariaceae > Fragilaria > Fragilaria crotonensis. The sequence continues at coordinate 30,482 of JAKSYS010000119.1, forward strand.
ATCATATGCATTGAATTAAAATGTGGTTGCATGTTATACATATATCCATATATATAACATACATTTCTCGCTAAATGAATTGATATGCGCATATATAATCATATGCATTTAATAATAATGTGGTTGTTTGCAATTAATAATGTTCATCATACATTGTATGTAATTCTTGGTATATTAAACAGGTGTTAATGTAGCATAAACTCACCAACATGTACTTTCTTAGAGAAAGTAGCCGTTTATGCGAAGTAGCGAGTCAATTTCCTGCTCGAAGGCAGTATCGCTATGAACATTCATAGTGTCTATACTGGCGATTCAATGGTATAAGACGACATCCTAGTAGTACTGAATACTTCGCAGGATGGACAAATTTTTCTCAATAAAAAACAAGCACCAAAAGTACTGTCACATTCTACATGTGAATCATATCAGTAAATATTAGTGTACTTATATGTTCAATTCGCAATTATGCTTCGCATAGTGAAGCTTTGTATGTATTCCTGCTCGCAACATGATGCACAAGTTTTTGGTATGTTTTCTACGACGAATGTATTGGGCGATTTGGTTGTCTCTTTTTGTCAAATTTTCTCAACTACAACACACTCACTGTTAGGTGCTGACCCCCGACAACCTTGTCACACTCATTGCCTTTCGTATTGCATTGATGTTTTGGAAGCTCCACCATCAACGAGCAACAGATTTTGCAACACTGTCATTGTCTTGATCCACACCGGTCACTGGCTTCCAATTTTGCGTTCAGCTTTGCGTTTACATCTATAAAGCTCAGCTGACGTCGATTTGGTTGTTCCCGGCTGGCTGTTGGTGACAACGACGACGACAGGTCGTTGCATATTTGTTCGTCGTTGGCTGTCACGTTGCGGAATTCTCGTCGCTCCGCCACTGATAACAGATATTGCGAGACTGTCATTGTCTGGATCCACGCCGATTGCTGGCTTCCAATTTCGCGTTCAGCTTTGCGTTTACATCTATAAAGCTCAGCTGACGTCGATTTGGTTGTTCCCGGCTGGCTGTTGGTGACAACGACGACGACAGGTCGTTGCATATTTGTTCGTCGTTGGCTGTCACGTCGCAGAATTCTCATCGCTCCGCCACTGATAACAGATATTGCGAGACTGTCATTGTCTGGATCCACGCCAATTGCTGGCTTCCAATTTCGCGTTCAGCTTTGCGTTTACATCTATAAAGCTCAGCTGACGTCGATTTGGTTGTTCCTGGCTGGCTGTTGGTTACGACAACGACCGGTCGTGTTCGCGTGTTGCTTGCTGTTGGCTTCCTTGCTCCACCGTTGACGACAAATTTTGTGAGGCCCATTCACTTTGATTGGCTCCAGTTGTCTATGATGGCAGAGACTTTGTGCTCAACGACTTCATGTTCGACGTTGACAAAGGAATGGTTTGAGGATTCATCGTCGGAAGACGAGGCGGAGTTTTCTCAAAACTGCTACCATGTTCGGCTATTCAAGAAGGGAAAGGCCTCTACTTTGGCAAGAAGGTCTGATTCGTTGAGGAAGGACAAGGATCTGATAGTTGAGCTCAAAGTTAAAGTGAAGATTGAGTTGAAGGTTGTGTCTAAGGCTGTCTTGATGGCAAATGTGAGTGGTGGATTGAAGAACGCTGGTTCATCGACTAGTGCTGTTGATGATGCTGTGACCACGTTGCCATCTTCATCCCAAAGCAGCAAACCACAGCAGAAGAAAAAAAAGAGTGGGAAGGCAGAAAACAATTGGCGTGAACGCCCAATTCGTGCTCGCCCTCATGGACCATTTCAACGCACTCTGCCAGGTGAGCTCTCCCGTGCCATTATTTTGGCAAGAGTGAACAATCGACAGACCATTCCGTTGACGGAAAACACCATATCTGTTCCTATTGCCACACTTGGCGGTACCACAGAAGCTGATGCTGCTGTCGGCAGCAATTTTCCTGATCAGGAGACAGGGAGAACGAGGAAAGAAACAAAAGGTTTGGAGATTGGATTGCTTCGAGAGCATCCATCACTTTCTATGGCAAGTCACACTCAAGTTGCGAATGTAATAGCCAAGTGTCTGCCTTTGCAGTCTGTTGCTCCTTTCATGGTCATGTTCAACAATTTTTGACCACCTCCTCTCCAAAAACGGAAGAAGCAAAAGCGGAAGAAGGGCAACGCCGCGTCTGTTCCAATACCACCTGCAGTTGTGGCGGCGGCGTCAGCTCTAGGTCCATCGGCATTTTGTGACGAGAAGATTTGCAAGACTCCCATCGAGTGGGTTGACTCGTCCCTCAAACATGTGTTTGGTACTGAGTATGTCATGCTCAAGCGCTGCAAACATCCTGATGAAATGTATAGTCATGGGGAAAGTCATTCCGATCTTGACGACCTGATTGTCATGGATTGTGTTCTCTCGAGAAGTGGTCCTATGGATTTGAAAAGGAAAAGGAAAGATGACGCCCATGCCTGTGACAGTCCCGTGCATGTCTGTCTATTTGATGATGTTGATGCTGTCAATTTGGCAATCGCTGTTAGAGATGGAAATGCTTTTTCTTCTCGCCCTTCAGGGAAGAAGAACAGCGATAACCCCCATCAGGATTATCTAGATCTTCATACAAGCAATCACATGAACGATGGTGACGCAATGTACTGCTGTGATGGCCATTGATTCGGCCACAAAGTTGGTCACCTTGTTTGCCATCGTTGATGACAAATAACAGGGGGCAAACAAGTTCGACAACAAACCACCTGTCGCCAAGTTTCAGTGGTACGTGTTTTAAACGATCATCTAAACCAGCTTGACACTTCACCCAACCTGCCATCATCACATCCATGACCTTATGGAAATTACGAGTAGTGCGACCTTTCTCTTCAGCACATGCATTTGCAAAGCTATTCATTGCTGCAGAGCGCCCACGGTTCAGGTCTGGAACATAGCCCAGCAGACGCCATGCTTTTACGTCACGACGAACTTTCTCAGTGAAAAGAGATGTTGTGAATGACACAGGACAGATATCAATATGCCCCTTGCTGTCAATGACGGTGCCATCAAGGTACATTAAAATTTGTACAAGCAGCTGATCCTTCCCTTGTGCAAGTTGTTGGTACAATTCTCGATAACGTGAACCACTGTTTGCCTCGCCAACTTTGCTGTCAGTTGGTATGTACATTGACATTGGATACTCCTTATTGATGACAAGATTATCCATCACCATCAACGACTCATCTTGCAGCATTGACAATAAAGCAGGTACAAAGTCAAAGCAAATAATATCTTGAGCCTTGTCGTGATCTTCAAGATTCACTGTCAGTACCTTAGGAAGTCCTTTGTGTGAGTGTTCCAAAGCTTTGTACATCCACTGGATGTTGGCTTTCCGTGTTGTAGCTTTTGGGTTGAAATCAAAGCCCTCTAACTTGGCATTGTATGCCCATTGCAGTACCTTCTGCAACATGTAGTCAGGACATTGGGCATCCTCCAAAAGCTTGAGGAGATTCACAATATTTCGATGTTCAACATCATGATGCAATACCATGATTGCATGGCGATCACCCGCTTGAAGGCGTTCCATCATGGCATGATGAAAAACTGGGCAAGATACTATAGCAATGTCACCAATGCCTGTTCTTGTAGACAAGTTATGGTTCATTTCAACCTCCTGTTCATGAATGCCATCATCTGCGTCAAAATTACAAATATCCGAGTAGTCAAAAACTTCGTAAGGCTCATACGATGGAGGATCTGTACTCATGAAAGGATTTAGACGTGAAGTTTCAACGCCGTATCCCAAGCGCCGGCACCATGTACTCTCATGAACTACGTCAAGGCTAGCAGCAAGAGGCCTTGGTTCCGACATATAGTCGCGACATGGAGCACTTCGCCATAAATGTTGACGAAGACCTCGTTCGGTTTTGAACGTAGCATAGCAGTTGACATTGAAACATGTGAACGCTCCACTTTGAGATGCTGATGATGTGCTGCTTGGTGCCATTATGAAAACTGATCAACTTCCACGTCTTCCTTACTAATGGCAGTGGCTGGTGATGATGCCAAGTCAGTAAGATGGTTTACACCAAAAATGAAATTAAGGCTTCTGTTGGAAAATATGGCGCGAAGATTGTATCATACTAGGAGATACACCGAAAGCATGAACAACAACCGATGAAAAAAGGGAAGCACGTCCGTCAAGCTTACGAACGTGCGGAAAGGATGTAGAAGATACATAACATATGACCAATAGAGAGGATAGTATGTAAACTTTCCGAGGAATCATACAGTAATAGGATATTTTTGAAAAAGTATTTCTATCGTAGATACAAATAAGTATAAAAAGACCTTTGTAAATGTAACCATGTACAAAATAAAGATATCATGTTAACATACCTAAACAAACCTAAGTGATTTTCAAATCGAATAAATTTTGTTAGAAATATGCGGTCAATACATATTTTCTTGGTGCATGACCACAGATTTATGTCCAAACCACAGATATGGGCTTCCTGATGAATCTGGAGCACTTTGCAAATTTAACATTTCCCGATGAGTTAGCATCGCAGCAGCCACCAGATGTGCCACTTCAATATGTGAAGATTAACCTATTCAAAGATCACTCCTTGATCTCAAGCAAACTTGTTCTTAATCAAGCCGAGTCGTCACAAGCGCGTAATGGCGAGTCTACATGGCAGCGACTTGTTCAGCTCTGTGCATATGATTGGATTCCTTCGTCAGCAGTTGTTGGGCTGTCGTTTGTTTTTCCTGAGGTTGATGGTGGTGTGCTGCTTACAAACACATTCGATGATTGTCGTGGAATGTTCAATGCTTACCTATTAAAGTATCGGATAGATTCTGAAGGACACGTCTCTTGTATTCCTCGGAATTTGTGTCCCCCCATTCCCGAGCTGTCACGAGCATTTTCGCAAACTGTGGTCGGTGGATTACTGTCAGATGATTTTTAACAGTATCAGACAGATACGTCAAGATATGCAACGCAGTCTTTGCCGAGTGGCGCAGTCACAAGGTGACTTTGCAGTGAAAACGACGAAGCTTCAGCTGCCAAGTTGCAGTTGGTTTTACATAAAAAGCAGCTTGGCTTGCGAAGGGATACACAGTGTTCCCGAAGTTAGATACACACAACCGAAAGCCGTTCTGTCATGGGGACTCACTTTCCATTCATGTCCGCATGTCGGGTCTTTGGACGTTATCCGTTTCGACACAAAAGAGAAAATGATTGCCTTTCGGCGATTGTTTGGAATAATGGCTGGATTCGGTGTAAGGAAACAGCGACCAAAGTATAGTGACGGAAAGTCATCGTTGAGTTTTAACGATGTCTTGAACATTATATTGTGCCCGTCTGAACAGGAGACCGATTCAAATGGAGCAAAAGGCACATCTGGCTCTTCTGATCATGGTCCCTTCAGGCGATGTACGACAGATGATGGTATAGATCTGGCATACGATGCTTCAGAAGGTGTGCTGAAGATTGTCCTTCGATATCGCAAGATGGTTGTCACCAACAAGTCCATCGGTACTCTCTCGCTTCTGTTGGAGTTGCCGCCGCATGTGCCGACGAACGAGGAGATACATCAAGCTCGTTACAAAACCCTTGTTCCGACAGCTCTTCAGTTGACCAGATGAATGACATTGTTCCAGGAATGGAATTTGTGGATGGCTTGTACGTCATGCAGATACAGCAAGTGTTTACAAACGAAATTCATGCAAAGCGAGTGTACAAGATTGTTGACAATGTAACAAAGAGAACAAAGATGGTCCACTCATCTGAGATTGTGATCTACACCGATGCCGACGATGTCCATCAACAAATTCAAAAAATGCTCGAATAGTATGAACTTAGGCTAAACAAGCCCATGGTTGTTGCTAGTAGTAGATGTATTGCTAACATCGCTATTTGATGTGCAAATACTGAAATCATCGTCATCCTCCAAAGTGAAGGAGTCGTCTTGTTCGGTGCTGTTGTAACTGTTGTCATCGACGCTTGTGCTATCAGCCATTGTCATCACAGTTGCCAGTATTCCGGCTGTCGCCAGAACCATCACTACCATTTTCTTCATCAACATGATGATCGTCATCAAGAAAAAGTGCATCGCCTTGCCCGCTGTACCACATTATGCGCCTTTGCAACCACCTTGCGATACCAAGCAGCTTACTTTTCCGTGTACCATTCCTTGATAAACCTCCACGGTTTGTCCGACGGAAAAAGTAAGACTTGATGAGTGCGTTTAATGCTTCCCACCCTTGCTGAGAAAACCGATGCAGACACTTCCATTCCTGCATGTACTTCATAACATGCGAGGATGAAAGCATGTGTGTATAGTTCGTACACCCTTCCTTTCCATATACTTTGACCCAGTCGTTGAACCAACCATCAACGAGACATTGAAATGTTGCTATCTCGTCTTCATTCAAGTCCGTATTTTTTCGAAGCAGGGCCATTGCTGCCCTGTACTTTGGAAAACAACGAAGCAGTCGCAGTCTATTGATATCAGGTGCATTTGGAAACGACACTTCAATAAGGAGCTCAATCGAATTCATTATGGATCGTGTCCGATTGTTATCCATAGACAAAGTTCCCATACTCACTCCATCATCAGAAAGAGGAAATCGCCATTGCGCAGGAGCAACAACAGTTCCAAGAATCTGGCTTCCGATTATATTGGAAATCCGATGCACATACTGGTCTTGCCGATGCTTTGCTCCTCCAGTAGTCCAATCAAGAATCCCCTTTTGTGAATTGGAGAGACCTGATCGAAGAATGCTCTCGATCGATTTCAAACCCACTCGGTTCTCTAAGTGAAGGATGCACACCACTGCCTGCAGCACAAGGTACATTGCTCGTTCCTTCGGTTCGCTCTCTTTCAGCATACGAGATAGATCTTGGGCTCGCTGTTCTTTCAATAGAACCTCTCGTAATCGCTCTTTGCGTTCTTGAAGAATTCCACTTATGGACATTCCCCGTTCAGAAAGTTCGGCAGTAATGTGCGCAGCCCATGCTGCCTTATCCCGAGTTGTACTGGGTTGAAAGTCAATATCCAGTAGATCGCCAACAACCGTAAGTTCACCTGGTCGCCTAACATGCATTCTTTGTTTGTCTCTCCTATCTACATTGTCTTCATCGGAAAAAATGATTCCATTATCTGGGATTTCAAGAAGGGAAGTAAGGACATCGAGCTCTTCATTCAATGTTGCTCTGACACCCGGATCGGAAAAAAAAGGGTAATGATAGCACTCGTCCTCACCATCTTCTTCTCCGTGTCCTAGTACAGTCTTGTTGATACACAAAGGACATTTTGTCTTATCCTGGGGAATGTGGATAGTTGATGATCGGCAAGGGCAAATGTAACAAAATTTCTCTTTAACTTTGGCTGCCCCGCCTTCGTCCAGTGCACTCCATTGTAGTTTCATGTCACCAGGGAATGACATCTTGAATGGACGACACTCCAATGCCTCTGCAACTTCACCAGCATTAAAGCTCTTGTAGAGCGACCGAAAGCCCTCAAGTGTCTTCTTGCTGTCTTTAGCGATGACAATTCTCAAAGGAAAACAGAGATTGCGACTCTGTACCAGGGAGTCCGGACTGTGAAGGAGCATCGGCTGCTTTGTAATGGGATCTCTCATGGCAACGTCGTTGAACTTCAAGCCTGCCGCAACATGTGAGATTGTGTTGGTAAGCTGCGCTCCGTCAGATGCAAGCCCCAACTCCACAGGACGTCGCTTGGCTTCATCCATTAAGCCATATGCTCTAAAGAGTGTCTCCGTAACCTTTATGGCATCAAATTCAAAGCCTTCGCCAACAACGTTGTCTTCAATCTCATCATTTTGCAAGTCTGTGCAAAATGATCGCCCAATCATGGTGTATGGACATACTGCTGAAGCAGCAGCCTCCAACTTTCGAGCCGAACGAAGAATTGTAGATTTGCTTGGAAGCGAGCCTCGGCCATACTTCGATGAATTCTCAACACGGCGCAAAAGTTCAATCCCTGTCAAGCTTAGTTTGAAACCCGCTATGTCCATAGCCTTCAGTATTTTCCATGGGGAAAACACGTGTTGTCGGAGGTATTGACGAACTTTATCGATTATGCATGCTTTCGCTTCTCCATTGAGAAAACCATCGTCCCACACGCATTCAACCAACAGGGCTGCTTTCCTTTGTTGCTGCGATGGCGGCCTTGCTTTCTCTTATGAAGCACTGCCAGTAGCGCTGACGTGAGTTCCTGTTGTGTTGTTGTGTTATACTCATCATTAGTAGTAGTAGTAGAGGTGGTTCTCTGTTGGCTCCTCGCAAATCGCATAATTTCAGAATGGGTCCATTCAAAGACCGTCACGCTATCGACAACTATCTTAGCCAATCGAGACTCCGGAAACTTTCTTCGATCCGCAAGATCTGTTCTTGAAATAAAGTTCTCAATCAGGGTGGAGAGTGTTTGTGTCAGGTGAAGATTCTCGCCACATACACGAAGCCTTTGTTTTCTGAGTTTTTCTGCGGCAGTTGCTGCATTACTATCATCGTTATCATACTGCTTGAGAACATTTAAGTCATCATTTGTTTGAGGATGGATCTGCATTGCTTTCTCTTTTCCTGTCTGCCAGCATTCTTGTCGCTGCGCTCGTTGCTGACAATGTGCAGCAGCAATTTGCGCCGTGAGCACCTGAACTGTCTTATCGAGTGATGCATTTCTCTCATCAAGCTCCAGGCAACGTTGTCGTAGCAAAGTGATTTCGAGTTCAAGTTCATATACGGTGCTACTATTTCCTGTTGAGATTGATGAGACTGTCGTGCAGGTGAGGGGTGCATTGGCAACAGCTGCATTATCCGATTGCGCTCCATCAGCAGGTGGTGCTGGAGTATAACTGGGAGCCGCCAATGTGGAGAAGCTATCGGCAGCGGTAAACAATCTTCGAGGGTCACAAGACAATACATCTCTGTGCGGTGCTGGTGTCATGATACCATTATCATGAATGCTTTCGGCAAATTTGCCCAATTCGTCAAAATTACATTCAGAACCTTGAACATTATTCGTGACACTTGAAGAAGTAGTTTCTCGTATCAGAAGTAGTGATGCTCATTTCCTCAGCTGCGACATCATTTCTGTTACGGTTGCTTTTAAAGGAGAGCGAGGACCCTGCTGGCCTTTCAGGTCGGACATTACTCGGTCGATAGAGTTTCTTCAGAGTCGTTGGTTTTGTCAAATCGGTGTGACCACCGGTACATCGGTACCTCTTTGAATTTCGGTTTGGATGACGATTCATGCTCGTCATCACCGCATCTTCAACAAGGTCACATCCATGACAAAAGAAGTGATCTGGGAAGTCTTCTTTTCTGTTTGCCCCAAACGTCAGGCATGTGATTTCGGTACTTCTTGAACACCTGTAGAGTTGATGTCGCTGCATGATCGCTTTTCATTGCGTCAAGTGTGTCATGCTCTCAGATCTCAGTAGGATATTATCGGCCACGGAAGAAAAGAACAACAAAAAATCTTTTAACGTAGAGTCTACTTGGGATTCAGTACAACTTCTATTATTCTTCCACGTGGAAGTACTGTTCCACACCCATAAACGACGTCGTCAAAATTGGGAATTACTCGGACAGCGTGCACTATGTCATTCAACACCATGCAAGGAACAGCATAGTGCACGCTGATCACTTTGTTACATGAATTCGTCGAGTTACGGAGCTTTGAAAATGACTTTTGACCGTTATTTTCTCTGTCGTAAAGTATGAAATTTCGTTCAGTCAAAATTCAACAGTAAAACTGACAGATAACGCTTGGCCGGCTGGATCGATCAAATGAATTTAACACCGAATGGTCTCTATGCCATAGTGGTGTCCTTCTCGTAGGACTAATCCAGGAGCCCTTCCGCCACACTCGCTCTGGCAAACCAACAAACCAACGAGAAATTATCGAGTCTTCTCGAAGGCCAAGCTGTTAAAGCGAACGGCAATTTGTTGCAGTAACACATTGCTTATTCTTTGAAAGAGACAAGTGGTTACAACAAAAGTCAATTGTCTTTTGTCAGTTGGCAAGAAGTAACGACGTATCATTTTCATCCTCTTCCATCTTGACTGTGCTCTGCGCACCGTTGCGCGCCCGTACGTCACAGTATAAAAGCCACGTTTCGGGGATACTCCACCATCACCACCACCACTGCCGGAAAGGAAGTTCAAGTCTCCAAAGCTCACTGCAATCGCAAGCAACAAGAAACAACAAGCATCAAACAATACACTAAGAAGTTACAATGAGCCTCTCTTCGAACAATATCGATCAAGTCGCTGCCTCATTGGTAAAACAATTTGATATTTCTGTCCTCGACCAGCTAGTTTCTGCAGCGTACGATCCAGTCAATCCCCAACGAAGTGCTGCCAACAAGGCGCTGATGCAACTGCAAGAAGCTCCCGAGTTGTGGACCAAGGCAGATGAAATGATCGAGAAATCTGTTAATCCACTCACGCGATTCTTTGGGTTACAAGTGCTAGATGATGCAATCAAAACGCGGTGAGTGTCTGATAACGTGAACGGCGCATCGTGTACTTCATCAACATTGCCGATAATGTCTATGATGTCCTCATGTGCAGAAGCTCACACCAACAACTCACACCTGCAATTTTCTATCGTCATTTCTCACACCAGATGGAAGATCATGCCGACGGAGCAAAAAGAGGGCATCAAGAACTACGTCGTTGGAAAAATCATAGCTATGTCATCGGATGAAGCTGTGATGCAGCGAGACCGGGTGCTCATCTCGAAACTCAACCTTACACTCGTGGAAATTCTCAAACACGAGTGGCCTCACAACTGGCCGACATTCATCAGCGATCTTGTGGGATCTTCCAAGACGTCAGAAGTCCTGTGTGAAAACAACATGCAAATCTTGAAGCTTTTATCAGAAGAGGTCTTTGATTTTAGCAAAGATCAAATTGTCACTGAAAAAGTCAAAACCCTCAAAGAGAGCCTCAACAGCGAGTTTCAGGCGATCTACCATTTGTGCGAATTCATCTTGGCTCATTCCCAGCGTCCTTCGCTTCTGCAAGTGACGTTACAGACCCTACAAAGGTTCCTTACTTGGATTCCCCTCGATTTCATCTTTCGTACTCAGCTTCTTAACGTGCTGCTCAATCGTTTCTTTCCCGAACCAATGTTCCGAAATGATGCACTCGAGTGCTTGACTGAGATTGGAAGTTTACAAGAACCCAAATACGACAATTCCTTTCCTCCTTTCTTTGCCACATTCTTGGCTCGTCTAGCGGACATTTTTTCGCCAGAAACAAACCTTGAAAATGCCTTGAAAACGGTTCAGATGACGATCAGGTCTTCATCCAGCGCTTGGCATTGTTTTTCAGTGGTTTCTTTAAGGCGCACATGAAGCTCTTGGAAACCCACGAGGCACAGGCATCACTCATTACGGGCCTGGTCTATCTGGTCCGTGTCTCGGAAGTTCGCGATACCGAAATCTTTCGCATCTGTTTGGAAACCTGGCACATGCTTGCTGAGGATCTCTACAAGTCGACTCATGACCATCGATCGTTTGGAGACGGACCTCTCCATCTTAACAATGGAAACTCGGCTGCGCTGTCGCGAAAGTTTCTTTACGCTCCAGTCTTGACGGGGGTCCGTCAGGTCATGATTGCCAGTATGGCCAAGCCGGAAGAAGTATTGATTGTTGAAGATGAGAATGGGGATATCGTGAGAGAGACAACCAAGGATACAGATGTGATTGCACAATACAAGACTATGAGAGATACACTTGTTTATCTGACGCATCTCAATTGCGAAGACACTGAGGCCATTATGCTGAACAAGCTCACAGAACAAGTGGATGGCAGCAACTGGAGCTGGAACAATATCAATACACTGTGCTGGGCAATTGGTAGTATCTCTGGCGCCATGTCTGAGGATGAAGAGAAGAGGTTTCTGGTGACGGTTATCAAGGACCTCCTTGGACTATGCGAACAGAAACGGGGGAAGGACAACAAGGCGGTCATTGCCTCTAATATCATGTATGTAGTTGGGCAGTATCCGCGCTTCCTGAAGGCGCACTGGAAGTTCCTCAAGACGGTTGTCAACAAGCTCTTTGAATTCATGCACGAAGTTCATCCTGGTGTGCAAGACATGGCGTGCGACACATTTCTTAAGATTGCAAACAAATGCAAACGGAAATTTGTCACTTTGCAGGCTGACGAGGACGTGCCATTTATCTGCGAACTTGTTGACAATCTCCCAACCATTATTAGCGATCTGGAACCCCATCAAGTGCAGGCCTTTTACGAAGCAGTGGGGTGTATGCTGAGTGATAAGGGTGGCAAACTTGATCGGACAGCTCTGTTGGCGAGACTGATGGAGCTACCGAACCGCACTTGGAGAACCATTATGGATCGCGCACATACGAATGTAGAAAGTCTTATGGATCCACCAACCATCAAGGAAATCATCAAGATACTGAAGTGTAACAACCGGGTGTGCAATTCAGTTGGGTCGCTTTTCACACATCAGCTACAAACCTTTTTCTTGGATATGCTGAATGTGTACAAGGTCTATTCAGAGAGGATATCAGCAGCGATCGCAGCTCAAGGCGCCATTGCCACTCAAATGAGTCTCGTTCGAACTATGCGAAGTGCGAAGAAGGAAGTGTTGCGGCTGCTCATTACTTTTATTGATAAAAGCGGACCGCCGGAATCTGCACCCGAAGCAGTTGCGCAAGGGTTCATCCCTCCAGTGTTGGATCCAATATTGGGAGACTATCAGAGAAACATCGCGGGGGCTCGTGATCCTGAAGTCTTGACCCTTTTCGCGACAGTGATTGAAAAGTTGCAGGGATACGTCGTCAATGATGTACCCCGAATAATGGAGGCCGTTTTCGAGTGCACTCTCCAAATGATCACAGCCAACTTTGAAGACTTTCCGGAACATCGCATCAGGTTCTTTGAGTTCTTGCGCGCCATCAACACCTACACTTTCGCCGCCCTCTTCAACATTCCCGCCGAGCATCAAAAGCTGGTAGTGGACAGTGTTGTTTGGGCCATGAAACACACGGAGCGTAATATATCAGATACCGGCCTTGATATATTGCATGACTTGTTGTGCAACGTTGGGAAAACTCCAAATGTGGCCCAAGGATTCTATCGCCAGTTCCTGTTGTCCCTGATTCAAGATGTCTTCGCAGTCATGACAGATCGATTACATAAGTCTGGCTTTCGCATGCACTCGACGCTACTCCGCATGATGTTTCATTTGGTTCAAACCAATCAAGTGACTGTACCGTTGTTCGATCCAGCGACGCAACCGCCCGGTCAAACGAATCCTGTATTTCTAAGGGATCATATCTCCACTCTGCTGCTAACGAGCTTCCCGAATCTGACTCGATCTCAAGTTGTGAAGTTTGTGGAGGGAATGTTCGATGTACAGATGGATTTACAAACTTTCAAAGCCCACCTTCGTGATTTCTTGATTCAGTTGAAGGAGTTTTCCGTTGAAGACAATAGTGGTTTGTTTGGCGAGGAGGCCGAGCGACAAAGGATGGAGAAGGAGGAAGAGCTTCTTCAACAGCGGCGGGCCGTGCCTGGGTTGTTGAAGCCAAGTGAAGTCATTGATGACGATTTGTAGGAGTTATTCTAGGGATTCATTGATGTGTCTCACTTCCCAGACTTTTTGTTTATGCGCACCTCTCTACGGTCAGTGTAATCGTTGGCCAATCCAGCATTGGCATCATTCAGGTGCGCTACTAGCCTACGAACTAACTATTCTTGTCCATGAATCAGCAAGCGAGAATTACATTGATGGGATGTCAGCGTATCCAGGCAAAGATGGGAGTGGTGTATGTCCTACTTTCAGTTCTCCACTTTAGTTGTGAAGAGCCTATACTCGCGTAGTTCCAGGTTTCAGTTGATTGTTTTGCATTCTTCCCCCAACGTCCTGTGGATGATGTTTGCTGAACCAGGTATGCTATATGCATACGCACACATTGTGAGCATAACTTGTACTCCGAGTACGAAAGTAGGTTACATGTACTTGTACTCGAGATCGACTGGGAGCTTTACAGACCAGCCTAACACAGTACTCGTCGGCGCTACTAGCTACTAGTAGCCAGTGTCGTAGGAATTTCTACTAGCTTCTATAGAATTTTATGTGCCACCACGCCACCACCAGTATGCTGCTTTACCGCTACAGTACTGAACTACTACGATTGAACAAGCAGTGAATGAGACAATAGCAGTGTATTGTAGTACTCAGTCCTACGTGCTACCGGTACCTTCCTCTCATTCGACGTCTGTACTGGTCCGTTTGAAGGGAAATGGAGGAGGGGTCCAAGATCGGACACCTCACAATCGCGAGAACAAGGGACAAGGGACCCTGTTCCAGTGTGTGTGTTTGTGTGTGTCTTGGTAGATCAGCAACGACGATGATGAACGCCTTGTCAAAGCGCATGGCGGCCCTTGCGTTACCTGCAACTAGGTCGCTTCGTACTGGATCGTCGGCGATGAATGGATCGCAAATGAGGGGTGTCAGTATCAGTACAAGAGGATCATCGTTCGTGATGGAGAGACTACAGCAACATCAACAGAATCAACAACAAGCAATTCAAACTCAAACAAGATCCTTTTTCTCGAGTCCAATATCTCTCGAGACAAGGGTCACTCCGTCGCAAGTATTCATGCCTGAGAATCCCATCATCACCGATTCTTCTGGTCGCAAGTTCTACGTTGCCGATCTCATGAAGCCCACCCCACATAAGCTCAAACCCAAAGTTATTAGACGACGACTTGAAAAGTTGAAAACGTACGAAGGCAAAGAGAAGAATCTTCGCCATTCCCCGTGGCGTTTGCAGCTCATTTGTCGTCACGTGACTGGCATGCCCTTGCAGGAGGCACTCACACAGCTTGAGTTCCTCAGTAAGCGATTCGCTCCCGTCGTCCAGAGAGTGTTGAAACGAACATCCAATTTGGCAGACATTCGTGATACCATCCAAATGTCACAATTGGAAGTGGCCGAATGCTTCGCCACACAGGGATCACACTTGAAACGCATCAAGCCCATGGGCCGTGGACGGCAGGGCATTATGCATCACAAGTATGCACACATGCGTGTCGTGTTGCGAGAAATTGATTTTCCACTCAAAATTGTCATGGCCAGGACTGTTAATGAAAAGACACGGTGGATTGAACTCCAAGCGCTGGCCGAAGCGGATTATCAAAAGGCGAAAGCGCGTCGTGAGGAATTGGAATCGATGGAACGTATCGTGGCATTGAATCAGAAGGAGATCGGCTAGTAATTATGGAATTCTTGGGATTGAAAGTACTACGGTAGTTCATGAGACCTGCCAAGTATTTGTAGGAATAGATATCCCAGGACAATGTAGAAAGTAGTTCGTTGCCATAACATGCCTAGTGATGACTGGATTGCAATCAAGAGAAGTATTCTGCGGCTGTGGTTCTGACTGCATGCTTCATGGTTCAGGAAACCTCGAAGGCGTTTCGATCGCACTATTAATATGCATACATTTAGAGCACCATTAGTAGCAGGACCAGTTGCATAATGGATCGAGGGTGGCGTGTGGACTGCAACACACTTGCAATGACTTTGCCAATAGACATCTTGTTGAAGGAATGGTTATGATATGTTTCTACATGACCAAGTCTCTAGAGACCGAACACGTCCCAATCTTGATCGACACCAGGCATGTTGAGGGGGCATCCTTAACAACTCTCGCATCATCGATATGTAAAACCTGCAAAGGCATAGCTTACCAATAAATGCTCTCGTTCTTGACTCAATATGTCGAGCTCTTGATGAATTCTAGGTGATTAGCACCAAGGTCGGCTTTATCTTCCAACCGGTAGAGTCCAGAATGCCACATCGAACCGTCTTGGGGTGAGAATGATTTTAGCTGTTAACTATACGTCCCCGACAATTAAAATCTACGCCATGGGTTCCAAAAGCATCGACAAGTTCTTGGAGGAGCCTTCGGGAGTGATGATGCATCTGTCTTCGAAGAAACACTTGTGCAAATTCAAGACCGCCTTTTCGAGCTGGTCGTCGCTCAGTATGAACGAAATGTTGACCTTGGAAGCCCCTTGTGACATCATTTCGACCTTGATGCCTTGCGAATTGAACACTCGGAAGACAGTGGCCAAAACCTCACTGCTCCTCTCGACATCGGTAATGAGCGTCAGGATCGATCTCTTGTCCTTCAAAGTGACATCGGCGTAAGGCTGCAAGTCAGACACGAGCAAGTTGATGGCGTCCGAATCCTGCTTCTTGTCCAACGTCAGCGAGACTGAAACTTCCGACGAGGCCAGCACGTCGACGCCAATCTTACGTTTTTCAAAGTCACCAAACACCTTGGCCAAGAAACCGTAGGCACCCAACATGGCAGTGCACTGAATATCCATCAACTTGACATCACGCTTGTAGGTGATGGCTGTCACAAGGCGTTTCTCAAATCCTTCATATGTGGCAGTAATGACGGTACCCTCCGCAGATGCGTTGTAGGAGTTCTTGACCCGCACAGGAACGTTGTACTTCAACGCAGGCTGCATGGCAATTGGATGCAACACTTGAGCTCCAAAGTAGGCAAGTTCAGATGCTTCCTCGTACGTAACGTGATTGACAGGGATGGCATTGGGCACCAAGCGTGGATCCGAACTCAAGATGCCGTCCACATCCTTCCAGACTTGAATTTCATCCAACTGAATGGCAGCTCCGAGCGCCGTCGCTGTCAAATCGGAACCACCGCGTCCAAGAGTTGTAATCTTTCCATTTGGATCATGCCCGATAAAGCCCGTGACGACCGCCACGACATTGGGGTCCAACCGGGCAAAGGCCTTGCGGACGGCATCCTCGTGTTCCACCAACAGCTGCGCATCGCCAAAGTTGGAATTGGTCATAATGCCCATATCCCACGCGTCAAAGGCTTGAGCGGGCACTCCGAGTTGGTTCAATCGGGCGGCCATGACGCGAACCGAGCATCGTTCGCCGTAGGATACCAACTGATCCAATGATTTGGGGGACAGTTCTTGAATTAGACGGACACCGTTCAACATGTCTTCGCACTCTCGTAGCAAAGCATTGACTTCATCCGATGTGTGTGCCGGCATTTGGAACTCGTTGATGGTGGCAGTGTGGAGCGTGCGGATGGCGTCAATGTCGACGCTGCCGTCTGTGTAGGATACCAAGGATGGGGAGGAAGAAGGCAATTGTAAGGTCATTGTTCTATGGGTGGAGTGTTCCCATAAAGGAAGTTCACTAGAAAACGTGAACGACCTTTGTCAGCTTAATCACGCACTCACCCAATGCATTATTTCCAGCATTCAAAAGATTATTGGTTGTCTTCCCCATGGCAGAACAGACAACCGCTCTAGGACGGTATCCGGCCTTGATTTGATCCTTGATCAAGTTGGCGACATGATCGATTCGTTCATAGTTGGCAAGTGATGATCCACCAAACTTCATGACAACATCCATGGGCTTGTTCGAAGCACTTGCTCCATTCGTGCCATTGGTTCGGATTTGCGACAGGGCTGACTTGTACTCCTTGACATTCTTTTTGGCCTCGTCTGCCATGAATAGTGCAGAGGATTGTGCTTGCGCTGAAACAGCATTAGCAGCAGCCGTTGCGGCATGGGGATGCACGACGAATGCATCGCAATATCTGGCATTGCCTAGGGCAACAATTGCCAGAAGGAGGACCCTCATCTTGGATATGTAGGTCAAGCAGTTGGCAGTTGGGGTATTTTTATGGACTGTAAAGAACAATGGACGGCAGAACAGTGCACATGACCTCCTTTGTCTTGCAGAACCTTGTATGTTCAATACCAGTCCTGTTGAATGTGCGGCTGGCTGTTCTTCAGATCTTCGTTAGGATTAAGCATAATAGCAACTCCTTTTGGTAAAGGAATTGCTCGAGTATTCGCTAGGGAGTCGCGATCTTGTCCCTCACGTAGATTTTTAACGCTGAAAACAATACTGAACGCAACTTCGACTTGGGGACAACAAATTGGTAAACAGCCATCAACTTTTCCACAACTCTCACGAAAACTTGCGCACCCACACCAACGAAATCGAATCGATCACCTATCCAAAACAATGATGTTTGAGTCTGGCATGTCTTCTGAGTCACCGGAAGCACCTTGTGAGACGGGCATGGAGCTGGCGAAGGACGACCGATGCTCATCATCGTCGTCTGAGGAGAACGGCATCCCCACTCGTCCGCAACATCTCCAGCAGGTAAGATTCCGTATTCCTTCGCATAGTTCGCTGACGCACTATGGTTTCAGATATGGAGGGTGTCGTGAAATGTTTGTTCCCTTGTTCGTTGCGATTTATTTTTGACTAGCGTGGACGGAGTACTGGCCAATCGGCGACAGCTGACACTGTGACGACGATTGTCAAGACTCCTATTAGATCTCGCCCACGTCATAAGCCGTGTTCTTGATGGTGATGACGGCATCTCCATTGAAGTTTGCATGCGTGGATGGTTCTCATTGGTCAGCCAATACTATGCCCAATATGTCCCTGTTCGTCACGCGTGCCTCGCCTTCATCTTGATTTTTAGTTACATACGTACTCCAACAATGGCCTTTTTTTCGCGTCGTGAACTTTGCATTTGTGTTTTGGGTGTCGGAGAGAAGATGTCCGTTTTTCGGATGTAGAAGTGCATGCATTATGTGTACATACATATATGCTTCTGCGTACCCTCCGGTGCCGGTTGTGTAACTTTAACACCCTTCGAACACTCTGGATCGTTTGCGTTGGCCGAACACTTGCTCTTGCATTTGTCGTTCGTTCATTGTTCATTATTAATTGTTCATAAACAAGATATCTTCCCGCTGGTGGATGGTGTCGTGAAGCAGCGTATTGTTTCGAAGATTGACGTGTGACCTGAAGAACCCTACACTGTCGCAAACTAAAACTATTGTGCTGTCTCCTTCTTTGCTATTGCTACTGCTGCGACTACAATTACTGCTACTGCTACTCAGGAAATAACATCCAGGACGATGAATGAGGTCTCCCATGGGCCAACCCATGATCTAAAGCTAGCCCCTCTCTCAGTCCCTGTCCCTGCCCCGCAATCTCCAGATATGAATGCTGAACTGAAAAGACCCGTGCACATCGGAGAAGACTCGGATCAAGTGCCTCCTGTTGCAAAGCGATTCAAATCTCTGGATGGTGCAGTCTCTCAAACTCTGCCACTTGCGCCACACGCAGCAGCTGATGCCAAGGAACAAGAACCAAATTCACAACAAACCACCGCTTCCAATGGAGACACCAGTGTTTGTACCCCCTCAAAACTCGCAGGTTCGCAAGCATCGACTTCGACTTGTACTTCCGTCCCACCAGTAGTCTCCCCGAAAGAGTCCTCAAGACAAGTCCCGACTTCTGGCATGTCGTCATTCTCATCCTCCTCAAGCTCCGCCTCTTCCGAGGGTGGTCTGTTGCAGTCATCATCACGAACGATGACGACGACAGCAACAGCAACAACAACAACGACATCCACAGAAGATGCAGCCGTAGTTACTCCACTCCAGGCGATTAAAATGTCGCATCTGCGAGACAAATATTACGCAGAATTGGAGTACATGTTGCGAGAATTTCGAAAACTAGAACGACAACTTTTGGGGGCCAAGGGGAATGGGACGGGTATCGAAGAATCCAGTGGATCACGAGAACGTCGCGAAAAATTACATTCGTTTATTTTGCATCTGGAAGATACGATACGACAAATTGATGTGGGATGCCAGGTAGAATCAGGTGGTGAGGTCGCTGGTGCTGCTGCTGCAGGTGCATCCTCGGGGGATGGACAAGATCAGCAAGGGCGTGATTCAGCACCAGGGTCGACGACTGCATCCAAAGAAAAGGACGATGAGGAGAATGTAAAGAAACTCGAAGAACACATTTTGGCGAATCTGCTACCTGTCAAGGTCCGACTCAAGAAGCAGCTTGCGGCGCAACAAGGAGCGACCCGAAATCCCATCGGCATGCCAGTAGCTACTCGGGGATTGCAACCATCCATGATGATGACAGCCGAAAAGGGTAAGGGAACGTTCGCCGCGGCTGCAGAAGAAAAGCGAAGACAAGCCGAAGCCGCTCGTCTTGCGGCACAAGAACGGGCCCTCGCATCGCCACCGGCGCCGTCACAGTTTGGAAAACCGCTCATTGGGGCTGGTTCGTCTCTGACAAGAAATCTACACGGACCGACGCTGGGTTCGCAAGCGAGGAAACATGGTCACGGGGTGGGATCCGAGAAACCTCCGGTTCCAGATCCAACTGCTATAAAGGGATTGCCAGATGGTGCTATTGAAACTCCCAAGCGACCGATTTTGTATGCAGGCATGGCTCTAGGTAGCGAACAACATCATTCGGGAGTTTCCGCAGCAGCGGGAGTCCACAGCATGGTCTTTGATGAACCATGCCTGAAGCCTACAGTCGAGCAAGTAACTACGACGGAAGTGACATCCTCGCAGATGCCGCCAACCACCCATCATCCGGTGCCAAGGCTTGAAGAGCTCAAATCGTGCAAACCCCATGAAGACCCAAAACTTTCTGACGAATTACGAAAGAAACTGCACAAGGACCGACGGCGGAGGAAGAAGCACCGCGAACTTGAACGGCGAGAGAAAGAACGCCAACGCCAACTCTTTCTGCAGCAGCAGCAACAACAACAAAATGCAGCCCAGGTCACTGCCGTTGCGCCGAAAGGCTCCGGTAAGAAGGGCGGCATGGTAGGTTCGAAACCGGCGGGTAGCCAAACAAAAGGGCCTCGCACAGTAGAATACATTTGTGCTCTATGCAGTGAAGCCTATAGCTCGACTTGTGACTTCAATCCGTGGTGGGCGCTCGCGTCACACGATTGTCCAAAGTGTCGGAAAAATCAGGTACGTGATATTCAGAAGTCGACGCCCAATGCAGCTCCGGTGCGTCACTCACGCTCACGGCGTTGTAGATTCCTCGAATTGACATTACTGCTCCGGTCAATGCTATTGAGTATCATCCGGCGTTGTTAGCCCATGCTGAAGAGGGTCCCAATGGAGGGGGTGGAATGGAGGCTTCTCCGTCTCCGGTTGTGATACAACCCATCCCCTCTAATTCTGCATACCCGCTGACACCGCAGTCATCGAAGTTGCCTACTTTGTATCCTCTCAGTGACAGTGATGACGAGTCCGATCTAAGCGAGCTCTCAGATGCTGCTAATTTATCCGACGACTCATACGACTCTGATGATTCGGAAGATGATATGCCGCTGACAGAAGGAGAACTGGCAGAGATGGAAAACTTTGGCAAGGAATATGAAGGTCCAAAGCTGACACCCGACCAAGCTAGTCGACTTCTCATCTTGATGGGCCACGCGCAAACATGTCCCGGAAGGTGCGTCTTGTCTGTAAACTTACCATCTCGCCTCTGATACAAACCTCACTTGTGTTATTCCAGGCATGTGTCCGAGAGTCACCGTGATTGCTGTAATAGTGTGAAGTTCATGATGTTGCACGTTCGGGATTGCCCTGGAACGACTTCCACTTTGGATGTTTGTCCGTTTCCTTGGTGTCGCAAAGTCAAGCATCTCATGTACCATTTGGTTGCATGTCCGAGACCGCGCGATTGCGCAATTTGCAGCCCAATCGCTTTATCGAAAAACCTCAAAGCACTTATTGGCCTGACAAATCACAGACGGACTATGCAAAGGGAACGTGCGAAAGCTGCCATGGCAGCTGCCGCTGCTGCCAAGGCCAAGCCTCCGGCTCCGAAAATGTCGTATGCTCCAAAGGCTCCGAAACCAGTAACGTATCGCCCTCCACAGAAGAAGGCGACAGTGCCGGTGAAAGTGAACAAGCCGGCAGTCGCAAAGCCAGTAGTACCTTCAGTACCACCCCAGAGGGTTGCACCCCCTCCTGCCGCTCGCCCTGGTACCAACATGGTTGTCGGGAAAGCGCCACCCGTTGTGAAACCTACAAACGGGGTGGTTGTGAAATCTCTAATAAAACCTGCTGGGCGCTCGGTCGTAGTTCTCAAGTCTAGACCGCCGCAGCGCCCTGCTCTTGGGGAACCTGGCAAACCCGTTGTCGCTTCCTTGCCGGGAGCGAAACCGACTGTTTTGCCTTTACCTGGAGTTGGAGATCTAGCGCCTTTGGGCGCTCCAAGTCTATCATTTTCGTTGGACAATACGGACCCTGCACCAAGCCTCCCGGCTTTGGTTCCTATCCCGCTTAAGACTGAAGGGAAGGCGCACTCAAGTGACACTCCATCATCGGAAACTGGAACTGAAAAGTCCGAAATCGCCGTACCAACTCAAACTCAATTTACTGTTGAGACAACTCCGACTGACACAGAAGCAACACCATTTATCGCGTTGGAGCCGCTCCCTGCTGCTGATGTTGATATCACGTTGGAAACGGAGGAGACTAGTTTTGGCTATGTTTGTGAGCCATCTGAGTCTTCCATGCCGATTCCAGTTGCGATAAATAAAGAGGATACACCATCAGGAGATGCGTTACATGAGTATACCTCATCTTTGAAGACTCAAGATCAGTGCGACGAGGGAAGGGGCGATATGCAGCCTTCAAGCACGTCGTCCGTGATAACGGCATCAGATGTGTCGACTGTGACAACTAAGATTGACGAGCGAGGAGTGCCTGATGGAGCGGACCAAACCTCGGTTGGGGACCAGTCCAAGGAAAGTCCTTCTAGCGGGCTTTCTGCGCCTGTCGAGGTTCGTCTTCCAGCAGCTGAGCTCGAAGCTAAAGGGTCTGTTGAGGCCGCCCCGGCCATGTTTCCTGAACCGGCCACTATGTTACCGCTACCAGCAGCTCCGCTTGACATTGCATTACCCACCGTAGAACCCTCTGCGATTACTGCATCTATGAACGTTCCGCTAGCTGAACATGGTGAGACTTCTTTGGCAGCACAGCACGACAAGCTGGATGCTGATATGGGATCATTCGCTATGGAAGATGCTGAGCTTGGGGTAAACGCAAGCCTGGTGGAGTCTGCTATGCCTGGGCAGTTACAAGTGACACTGGAGCAATCGGCGACACCGTCTGCGGAGTTTGATTTATCCCGGACAAACGCGTCGCAGGAGCGTCGCACGTCGCCTCCCCGATTTCCAGACGTGCCTGTTATTGTAAATCAGGAAGACGGTGATGACGACTCGCGTAATAATCAGGAGGCGCCCCATGAAGTGCCTCCAGTCTAAACAGCATTGTCGCTGCGTGCTATTGTTATACGCTTCTACATTATTCGCTGTAGACATGAAGTTTTGCTACTGCTTCGTCTTTCATTTCTGTCTTGCTCTGGAGAACAGACCAAACTTCTCTTGCTTACCATGAGGCAAAATCAAGAATGCAAGCACTCAAGAAATCCCTATCTCAACAAATCATCGCCGAAGAAAAATGACAATTCGCGTCAAGGGACAGGACAAAACAGTGACCTCCGTCATGTATCGTAGTGCATCGAATTACATCTGCACATGCGCAGCCACCTACCTTGACTACTTGACCCCTGAGAATGATTCTATGGCAAAAGGTAGCTGTGCTACATAGTAACCTGCTTCTCCCTTCGTTAGGGCAGAACGGGACATGGTACGCACTAACATTAGTGAATTTACGAAGAGGCGAGCAACAGGCACTCGTATGACAGGATCAGCGTTTGGTTGCGTCGTGAACCTATGCTGTTATGGAATAGGAATGCGTGATTGGTGTTTGGAAGAATGGTGGCTTTCCCTACATTGTTGGCATTTTTGCTGTTTCCTTTTTTGCCTCGAATCGCAGGAAGACGGCGGCCTTTCGACGGGAGTTGCGGTGCGATCTCCTCGTGCACTGGCGTTGAGCAAATGTGGATGATGCCTTTCCGAAAGTGCAACACTCTGCATTCACCAACTTTGAGGAGGACAAAAAGTGACAGCAGTTGAAGGTATCAACTGAGTATTGATCGCATCTTTCACCATTCAACTCTCAGATAACTCAAAACCATCGCACCATGTGTCCTGGAAAATTGCGGGGAGTTGTCGTGACCGTGGTTGGCATCTGGCAAATATGGAGCTAGGGTTAGTCGACGGGGCGTGGTGACGACAACAAATAGAAGTATTCTATTTTTTTCGGTACATCATGCAGAACACTAGCAACTATATCTGATATGACTGCTGTAGAAAAAAGCAACTCACTACAGAACAATGAACGACCTGCAATTTGAGCGAGGTATAATGAAAAAATGGTGAAGCTAAGCATCGTCAAGGGCTCGGACTCCAGGGAGAATCTTTCCCTCGAGAAGCTCGAGGGATGCCCCTCCGCCAGTTGACACGTGGGACATGCGAACGGCTTGGCCGGACTTTTCGGCGGCACTGGCGGAATCGCCACCACCAATGATACTGAGCAATCCCCTTGACTCAGTTCCATCTCCCATGGCTTTTGCTACCGCGTAGGTACCCTTTGAAAATGGTTCCAATTCAAAGACTCCTATTGGACCATTCCAGATCGCTGTTTGGCATCTGGATATGACATCTTCGTATTGTGCTATTGTTTTGGGGCCGATGTCGAGAGCCATGTATCCATCCGGAACATTAGCATCTTGAGTAACAACTGGTGTATCTGTGAGAGCACACGATGTGTGACAGACATGATCGATTGGAAGGTGAACAGCGATATTGTTTGCCTTGGCCTTTGCCAACAAATTGGTCGCCAACTCTACAATATCCCTGGTTTCGCCATATTTATCAGTGTATGACTGGCCGGCTTCACAGAAAGACTTGGCAACGGCAAACCCCTGAGCCTTCAAGAAAGTGTACGCCATTGCACCTCCAATAATGAGCTCATCAATCCTATTGAGCAAATTGTCAAGTAACAAAATCTTGTCAGAAACCTTGGCCCCGCCAACAATTGCCACGACAGGGGTCGGAGAGTCTCCCAAAACACGGGCAAAGGCTTCAATCTCTCGATGCATCAAATACCCAGCGACTCCGTGGCCTAGAACATGTGGAATGCCCGTCATACTGGCGGAATCGCGATGCGCCGTCCCGAATGCATCTGAAACAAAGTAGTCTCCATAGGACGCCAATTTTCTTGCCATAAGCTGACGACTTTCCGCGTCCTTCGTTGATTCTTCTCGGTAGAATCGAAGATTTTCCAGGAGCAAGGCTTGTCCAGGTTTGAGTTCCGCGACCTTCTCATCTGCATGCAGACAATCATCTGCGAACAAGACTGGCAATGCATCCGGGTTGTTAGCCCTCAGCAACTCCTCCAGTCTTGTTGCGACTGGTGCCAAGGACAGTTCTTCTACATAGCCATTGTACTCACGCAAATGGGGGAAATCAGACTCCTGATGACGGCGCTCTTCAACGAGCCTATCCAGCAACGACTTCTTCTCTTCCTCGGGAAGCGTGGAAAAGAGGTAGCACTTTCCAGAACCCGCTTCGGAGGACAACTCCGCGGATTCGCCGGCTTTGCTGGACCATCCAAGAATCTGTTTTTTGTCCTCTCCTGACAAGTGCGCGAAGAATGACGTCTTTCCTGTCCCCTTCTCAACTCTCCACGTTTCCTTGTGATATTTGTGCAGTTCTTCATCCGCCAAGACATCCTTGTAAGAGACTCCCTTTGGACGACCGAGATGACTCATGAGGATGACAGAACCACCCTGTTGTAGTATTTTTTCCAAGGTAGGAAGAGTGGATCGAATGCGATAGTCGTTGGAGATGATACCATGTTTGATGGGGACATTGTAGTCTACGCGTATGAGAACTTTTTTATTCCTCACAGGCCAAATGTTGTCCACACTTTTCTTCACATTCAACGTTGGCATAATTACGTCCTAGTCTTTGATGTGTGAAGCACCGAGCAAGTTTCACTTCAGATTCGAATCCTAAATTATGAGAGAGAACAACAGGATTGATAATTCGGTTTGGAAAATGCGAACCTTCAAAAAAGATTCAGGAAATGCGAACCGTCAAGTTAAAGTTGTCACACTCTTCCCATTTACCTCTACTGTAGTACCTGGTACTGTAGTACTGTAAATTGTAAGGTTCAAGTTTAAAGTATGCATACCGTCACTGTGTACTCCTGTTTACAGCACCACGACTGCATGCTAGTCCCAGGTACATTGTACTAGTAGGAGTACCAGGTAGTAGGCTCCACAAATCCACAAACCAGACAACTACGACCTCCAGTGCGGCGGTTCCCGTGCGTCGGGTTTTTCACAGTAAATGATTTCGTTTTCACGTATCCCTTGGTACAAAATGTACGGTAACAGAATATCGACTTCGCAGTCTCCGTTGTTGATACTACTTCCTGCAGCATCCAATGTGTTGAGGGAAGCTACGGAATACATTCACATCATTGCTATTGATTGTCTTATGGTCAAAATAGAGTTCAAGCAATGAGGATAATACGTTACACAGTTCTTTACTGGAGTATCAGAGGCTGTCCTGCAACACACAGGAGACCTTGGATTCACAGAGCAAACAACCGATGTCATCTCCGCTGATTGCCCAAAAAAGTTGATATCGATGCTTTGCAACTGCATTGACGCCCCCAGTATGCCCTCTTGAACTATACACTTGTCAAGGCTCTCTGTCCACTCAGCCCCTATCATGCATCATTGAATTCCATCCAGACTTCCTTCACCGACAACATCCTGAATTTCATCGGACATGCCAGACATTTGCCATTCAGAGATGACACGATGACAACCATGTCGCACGGGTTTGAAACACCAGTCATGGTCCCTACCACGGGAAAAGCTTAGAGAAGTGATCTCTTCAATTACTACGCGATGCGTTGCTTCCGACCGTCGATGTACCGAATGATTACGCACCTGGAGAAGCCTTTGATGAGGTCATCTCCATGGTGGACACGCAAACTCAATTTGTCAATGAAATGCAACGGAAGTGCTTGCCAAAAGATAGAGCATTGAATTCTTTTGTATTACCAAGGAATCAACATTACTTTCCTGTCGCCGCAGCCGGAACCCGACCCTTTCATTGTCGTGTTGTAGCCACCATTCAATCTATCAGCCAGCAGTTGGATGCCATGCAAGCATCACTTTGTGATCGTGCAGGCTGCGTCAACCGCTCCCCTGACTGTACCATTTATCAAAGAACTGTTTAGCAACTTCCTCTTCGTCTTTCTCTTGCCTAACAAGTGACTTTGAGTTCATGGCCACAACTTCAATCTGCAATGCCGAGCCGCATTGTAGAAACTTAAACATGGTTGCACCCTTCTGGGCAAAAGGCACAGGCTGCTCGGAAACTCCTTTGCTGATTTCTCACCACATTCACCAGAAGAACCTTGTCATCTGGCAACAATCTGACCGGACAGAGCTGCACTTTCCCTGATCACTACGACCAAAACTCCGTGCATTGGGGTTTGTGCGTATGCATCTGGTCATCTCCGGCAACGCACCTTATCTGGTGCACATTCTTCTGCCAGCATCAAGAGATTCGAGACGGTGCTTGTAGCTGCTCAGTACTTCTGCAAACGGCGGGGGAAAGGGTGCCATGGTCACTCAAGTTGCAACAACGAAGAGTGACAGTTTTGTACTCGGAGTGTTATCGAACTTTGAATCGGGTACTTGTACCGTAACACGTACAATTACTACTTGGAACTACTAGGAATACGATTGCATTTTTTATTCAAAACCTGGCGCGGACCTTCCTGTCTCCCGGTGCACGGAAACCGCCGCACTGGAGCTGGTATCCATCACGCATGACGCATGACGCATGACGCATCCAACATCCAGCCAGCGCACGCATTTATGTTTTTCACGTTTTCACTCTGCAACTGCAACTTCGGCAATTCAGCTATTATTACACGTTCGCCCTGAAGTCGACGATGCGAGTGTTCAAAAAGCTCCTACCAGGTACTCTGCCTAGATTGACTGGTAGAGTCCAGGACTACAAAGTTCATCCCTAAGGGAGTACATGCCCGGAGTTCTGTCTACAGAGTGCCCACACTACTAACCATGGGTGCTATTGAACATCGGGAAATCTACAATTGGTCAAATGATATAACTGTCTAACAAGTCACAGAGGTAAACATGGTATTACTTGATGAAGCGAAATGACTGTGTATATGGTCCTCGCAATAGGCAAGCCGAGTATGTGTGCAGAGGCTTGGAGTGATAGTTTGTAGAATGCAGTACAGAACAGTGCGTTTTCCGGAGGTCACTGTGTCCAGAATAAGAATTTACATTGGCCATGCGTCGATTGGCTTTTGTGTATATGCATGGCATTTTGTTTGCAATGTAGCAGTGAATCATTCTCGAATGCTTTTGTGCATGGAAATAGCAATGAGAGAAGCTGCCTGTAATTTGTTGGTTTGTATAAGACGGCTGAGGCGTATGTTTTGGGTGACCCGCAGCCGACAGTTCTTTTTAAAGGGCATCTCGAATGGCCGCGACTGTGCAGACCACGCAGAGTAGAATAGAGATAACAATGACCCATCGACCGAACGTTTTGTGTGCTTGAGTTTCACGCTTGTGAGTTTCGAGGTAGCATGCCGCAGGGACGATATGGGCAAACATCACGGTCAAAGTGGGAGACACCAGACTCCACAAGAATGGAACAATCGTGTCGCTCCGTGCCAAGAGCTGACCCACTACCAAAATGGCCGCAATGCTACCGTAGCGCACGTATGGATTCATATGGAGATCGCATCGCGAGTCCTCTTCTATCGACGGAAGCAAATGACATTCTTCATCAGCATTCGCAAAGTCGTGGTATTTATGCGGACGGTTATTCCTGCTGCCGCCACTTCGAGTCGATGAACGCGTCGTCCATGTTTCGATGTCATCTTGACAATCGCTCATATCACTCGGACAGTGACCGTCCAAAACGAACGTTTCGATTGTGTCCAAGAGGTAGTCCCGGCAGGATCAGAACAAGCGGTGAGGCACAGAATATAGTCAAGAATGACACCGCTTGAAGGGCAGGATAGCTATTGGTAAGGGAAGCATGGTTGAGAAAATTGAGTGGAATCGCATCGCTACTTCCAAGCCGATGAAGGAATTGATAGCCTGCGCATCCGATGGCAGTAGCCAGTAAAGTGGCCCCAGTATGCCTTGTCTCACAACAGCTCCATGAGGGACACAGTCGGAGTGCTCAGCTCGGCTTGAATGTACAAAATATTATAGGATGCCGCAAATTGGAGCAAGAGCATGTTGAAACCCATAAATGAGTCGTTCACTGCGTCAGGCCGAATGTCATGTGTGTCCTTCGTAGTGAGGGCTTATAGTCTTGAAGAAGAGGAGCATTGCAAACAAAGCAATCAAACTGCAGACGCCTATGTACATCATGAGCTGCAAGGGATGGAACGTGAGCCCGCAGACGACCGCAATTGGTACCCAGACGAGAATCAGAGGCATATTCGTGTCCGAAGTAAAGGTGACGAAGCGTCGTCAATATTGTGTATACAGACCTCATGCTTTGTGATACAATCAAAAGGAGGTATACAAATAAGAAGGCGCTACTGACACAGTGCACTCGATGTCCAAAGCTGGAACGAACCACACCGCCATAGGTATTGGCACCAGTCTTTCGGGCACACATCCAAAACAAGTACATGGTTCGATCGGTCGTAATAGCAAGGGCAATCATCAATATGATAGTGACAGCCACTCCGCATCGTTCGAAGGCGTACGGCATCCCCAGGGACCCGTTGCTTCCGATGAAAGTTAAGATAACAGCAGCCTTGCTGAACCTGGCGGATCCTCGACGTTGTTCCGAGTCGAAGGCAGGGACCATGATTTCTTCGGAGGCACTAGGAGCATCTTGTGAACTGATTGAACTCAGCCCCATGGATCGCAACCACAGATCCAATGAGAGCGGCGACTCATCGAGGAACATGGCGGTGGATTGTTGATGGAGCTTAAAGCCAAATCCTAGAGTGCTCCGGCTCCCGACTCCCGAGTATGTACAAGCAGTGGACGTTGGGTGTGCGAAAAGTGGATGCATTGCGTCCGTTCATTAATGACGACATTTTGTGCGTTGTTTATGTGATGCCTTGTAGAAACGCGAAGTCATAGAGTGTCTTTTTCGAGCAAGGCTACTGCCCTTGAACCATCTGCACAGCAGTTGGTTCAACAGATTGCTGCGGCTGTCGATTGACTGGCACTCGTTGATAGCTCTTTGGATACAACAACATAAGTACTTCTCCACTATAGGTACGAGGTCTATGTGCGTGATATTGCACCGTTTGAATGGAAGTACAAAGCTGAAATCAGGTGATGTCACGATTGCGAGACGGAGGTGTCTGCCAAATATTAGTCCAGTTTATCTTAGATAAGTGACGTCATCAATGACGTCACACAACACATTGCTCGGCGAATGTTTGCAGTTTTCCATGAGATTAGTGCCTGCACAATGCGTTGACAGACCTGCCACTTGCCAGGTCTCTCGATCAGTGTAGGCAAGGACTACATAAGCGACTTTACGTTTTAAACATTCTGAGTTGGCACAAGGCGAAGGCTGAGCAATCGACATGGTCCAACAACGACATGGCCCAACCATTCGGCCGGGACTGGGACCAGGTGGGGGCATGGGCCGACCTCCCACCAATCAATAGTACTACCGTACAACCTAGAGCGTGGTAGTTACATTCCTCCACCCGACTGAGTCACTGGTGGTTATTTGCCAGCTTACACAGATGTCGGAGGAGCAGGCGAACCAGCACCAATAGCACTTCGGGACTTGACGGTCACAGCACTCAGTGCTGACCGACTGTCCATCCTGTGCCTGATTCCGGGTAGTATTGACAGGTTTGGGGAAGTCTCCATCTTTTACTGAGCCATCCGTTACATGAACAACCCTGCTAGAGATGACCCTACTACAGCAGGTTTCAATAACTGGTGTGTATTCAGACTGCTTGGGCACAGCATTGCTTCTCCCATAGTATCAGTACCCAGTGGTTGAAATGATCCCTAAGACTGCTTTTCATCATGCGGGTCCCCACGTCCCCACCCTCAAAGCAATGACCGCCTTGTTTCCAACATGGGAGGACCTGTTGCAAGCGCTTCTTGGCCCTTCTTGTTATGTTGAGCAAGACCTTGAGACAGAAGTAGTAAGGCTTCATTGTCACCTGCAGTTAGTGCTGCTGGTGGGGCGCCTCATCATGGGTATCCTCGTCCACCGTCAACGCTTTAGGACAAAGCAAGTGCATGACTATACATAACTAATTATAGGGTTAGCACCTTCGCCGGTCTTTCGTCAAGGCCAGTGTGTACCCTGTCATGGCCTGCCCATATTGCGGGAGGCGGTGACTTATCTAACCCTAACCCTAATTGCACGAAATCGTTGGTCCATCGCTTCTTGTTCCCGTGTCTGTACCTGTCGTTACACTTGGCCTGAAAAAACTTGTCATGAGTGTCTGTCGTTTGCCATCTGTCGATGCCCTATGTATAGCCCTCTTCATAAACAACAATAGCCATCTTCGTCTAGAGGATGGTGACTTCTTCAGTATCTCCTCTAAGGGCTGCTCGCAGTAATGCCTATCTCCTGCGCGCAACCTGTCGCTCTTCTCGTATAGATCGGTGATCTCAAATAATTCTGTGTCTCTTATCTGGCGGATCTCCATAGTCTGTGTGTTGTGTAGGGTGTGGTTCTGAGCTTTCCATACCGTCTGATGATAAATGTGTAAAGCCTTGAATATAACTTGGGGCGTTGATAGCCTAGGCGGGATCGAGAAGTATCTGTATCGAATAGACCTTCTTCAGCCATGTTCCTCCACTCGACGCTCAAATATCCCTTGATGGCATTGTCCCATCCGATTTCCTGTTGGTCAGACAGTGCCGCACGGATGCTGTCGTGAAACTTGGCCGGAAATTCTTTCACATGGAATGCAGCATCGCTATTGCCTCTATGCTCAAGCCATTCGAACACCTTCTCTGTTATAAGGTGAAAAACCGGATGAGGCCCTGCCGATGACAATGATGTCCTCAACCGAAGCATTCCATTTTCGTGTTCAGTATTCATGCGACATCGAAGAACATGATGGTGGTCTCGAGTTGTGTTTTGCAGCAGGGACATAGGCTTAGTTTGGGATCGCTAACTTTGCGTTGCGGCATCGAACTTTTCCAGTGTTCCTTTGGTCAAACATGAATTTCGTTTGTGCCACTTGTGCTGATGGAGAGAGCCGTCGATGAAAGCGTCCGTAAGCTTCGACATCAATGCGATCCCAGATGCTGTTTGTCCACTTGTGTTTGGACTGAACGTACGATCGGAGATGATATCCGTTGATGTGAAAGCGCAGGCAGGATTCAATCTGCGATACGAGTCTGACACCGTTGACTGAGATGGTGATCTTTGCTTCGGGAGTATGATCAGTTTTCTCGATGGACTGCCGTTTGTGTGAGTGCTCTCGATACCATGTGGCAAGGTGATCCACGTGAGAGTTACGTGCCACATCTTTCTTGGGTGTGCCTCTTGGTGTTTGAGATGTATCAAGTTGATGTCCTTTGACCCAGACGTGCGAGATCTTTCGTCGAATGAATTTGCCTTCGTGCTTTATGATGCTCATATAATCCGGGTTGGATGGCTGTCGTTCCTTGATCTGCCTTTGTTGCGTGTGACTCTGGACGTTGCGTATCGCCGATTTACTGTCCGTAACCCATCGGAATGTGCATTGATGTCGTTTACCCCAAGAGCGTTGAAGGAGCGAGATCAGAAGCAGGGCTGCCGCGTATCCTCCGAGTTCGCAACGAGTCGAGTTGGCCGTGTCAAAAGGTCCGTCTACTGGTCCCGCCCCTTCACACAGAATTGTATTCTGAGGAGTGGTGAGACTCCAGCCGAATGTCCCGTGGCGACCTTCAGACCGCCGTCGGATGCGATGGTCAGTGTCTGTTTACGTTGACATTCTCTCCATATGCGATCTTCATGCTCTGGAAATTGAATGTGGGTCAGCAACCTTTTCTTGTTCCGCGGAAGTCCTTTGAGATACGACATTAACGGCCTCGATTGTTGGGGATAAATTGGCTGAACCGGATCGGGCGTATCTCGTCCTGGCGATAGAAGAGTTGGCATTGCTCTCCATTTCCGATCATATCTCAGGAATTGAGACGATATGTATCGTTTCCAAAGGCGTTGCTGGTGTCTACTCGGAGGTAATTGACGGGGCCATGCATCCTTAGAGACGAAGTCAGCAGGCCGTTCGCCGTGTAGAGCCCACAATGATATGTTGGCTGGTGATGTGCGGTCCGACATCTCGGCTAACGTCGTTATCTGCAGATAAATCCGTGTAAGATTAATATCCAGCTGTTGTCGTGGACTGTAACCTTTGAGGCGGTCAAGATTCATGACGTACTGATCGTTGGGGCTCTGTAGTGGAAGAAGAAGGGTGTTGCCTGCTTCAATTTGGGAGGCCTCAAAGCAAGTGCATGAGGAGCTATATGGCCTCATAGAGGCTGAAGGAGGATTGGAGGTGTATGCCAACGTCCTCAAATGGTTACGACCTGCATGAACTGCAAAAGGTGTAAGAGGCGCACAAAACACAATGGCTGCTGCTGAGTGTTATCCACCCCAGCTTGCACCATGAAAAAATCTCCTCAGAAGCTTAAAGTCTCCAGTATGCATTAAATATTTTTGCAGGAATTGTGACATAACCTTATTGAGGGAATCCTTTAAAAATCGAATTTTTTATCTGTCTACTATGTAAAACAAGGAAAGGTACCTCAAAATATTCATGTGACATTGAACAGATTCCTCTTTGAACATCACGGACATACAAAGTAAACTGGATCAAGCAGAATGAAATCACGGATTCCCATGATGGTTGAAAAATACCCCGGAATTTGTGGCTTTTAATGCACATAAGCCTTGCACCCAACCTTTGCACCATTGCTCCTTCCCGCGAGTTGTACGGGTACATGACAGCCAAGGCCCTATCCTTGAACAGGCCGGAGGCCGAGGGCGCCACCGAAGCTCTACTGGGCGCCATCCAAACACTCACTGGACCCTGAGGGCGAGTTCCAAAAGATGGCAAAGGATGGCAGGGAAATCGCAAACAGAAGAGTGTGGCTAACACGAAGCGCGAGACGTACCGCATGCTACGGCTGTTTGAAAATGTAGACAAAATCAACGAGCTGGTGCCGGTTTGGAAACGATTGGCAAATTGTCGCAAGAATGAGCAGCATAGCTGCGGTGGTGCTCCTGCAAGAATTCCGCAAGATTGCATGTCATGAGGCCTATCTACCAAATACTACTTCTTGCCTATTATCACCGCCTCAAGACTAAAGTAGATGGTGGTCGCCTCCAGTTTAGTGGGTACGGTCCAGATGACCTTGCTTGCTTTTGGCTGCCAGCCATTGTTGGTCTTGCACGGACTGCAAATCATGACCAGACCATCATAGCCACCGACAAGGGCAAACAACTGGCTTGTGTTGAACAAAACATATCATTCCTAGTGGACTACTACTGCATGATCAAGGAGAACAAGGTCAACTTCGCTCATGACGTGAACAAAGCAGCGATCACTCTGTGCCAATTTGCGGTGCTAGCTAGTATGCCATCATGTTTGTCTCTCATCAGGAGCTGGACCAAACGTCATCCTTTGTGGATGCCATGTGGTCTGCAGCCGTAGGCCTCCAGATACCAGCTCCTTCAATCACAAAGTGCTACCAAGCCAAAAGGTACCCACAGGCAACATCTCGGCTGGTGCAGCATACAGACCCTTCCAGCCACAACCAACGCCATCGTGAATAGCGCGCTCTCCAACAGATGACATCCTTGCGCGGATCGTCCTCTGCTCAGTGCAGTGCCAACGCAACCACCTCGTGGCAGCTATGGCAGCATGTCTTCTGCGCCGGCATCGATGCCTACCACCTTCCTGCCCTTGATCCTGTCCCTCTTCTCCAGTTGTTTGCACACCGCTCCCGCACTGGCACTCTTGCCCCCAGCCATCAATCAATCCAGGCTCGCACAGTGGAGGATGCCCTACAAGGGCCGCTGATCCTCGTCTGAACGCACACGGTATTGCGCTTGGGCGGGCCCCCATGATCCCCATCACAAGTGGCGCCACACCGCCCTGGATGCCACCCCAAAGGCCCTTGCGGTCTCCTCTTTTGGGTTGGCTCGCGCTCTCTTGACCACACTTCATGCCTGTAACCTCTTAGCCGCCACCTTTGTCACTCTGACCTTCAACAGGCAGCATGCAGAAGAACGGTGTCAGCAACAACTAGACTGTTGGCCATGACTGCTCTGGCCATGCCCACCTGTGTCCGGTACACTTGTTGGCTAACCGCCTCCTTGTGCTCCGCCACTCCGAAGGGCCATGGCTTCCACACCCCTTAATGCGGTCCACAACACGCCCCCTGCTCCTATATCCTTCCATCTGATCTCATCGCTCGTCACCTCCAAGCTGCGATCTCCATAGATTTGGATCCCGCATACACACCAACCGATGACTCCATCCGCTTCACCTACGCTGGCGGCGCCATGGCGTTACGCGTTACTCTGCGCCGGCATTGACTCTGGCGATTGTATCCGGTTGCTCGGGCACTGGCGGTCCGATGAGATGTACCGTTATTTGCATGTGCCGGCGCAACTGGTGGTAGTGACCGACCTCTCTGCTGCCATGCTCCGCAGGGGTCCTCCTTCTTCTGCTGGATTGCACCTGCTTAACCCCCACCCAGGCCTACCCTTCCGTTGCCTTGTTGGCCTCCGGGAAGCTCTAGGTGGCAAACACGCTACTACCATCCGTGGGAAGAATGGAGGGTACGTTACCTGCTCATAGTAGCTAGGATGCCACAACCCCCACCATGCTCACTTGCACTACCACAGCACAATAGACCGCTCGCGGACGAACGTAACCTTGAGCATCCGCTGCTGAGGCGGGAGAGCTTGCTAATCCCGCCCATTATTTCTATTGTGACGATATGAATGTTGAATGCTGGCCCATACTTTGTACTCCAGTACAGCAAAACGTTTCAAAACCACTCCTCTTTTAACCATTCTTCTCCTCATGGAGCCAGTACGAGTTTAAACCATATAGATAGACGACCGAAATTCGAGCAATACTAAAAAATCTTTCGTTTTCCTTCAAACTTTACCAAATGATGCAGAACGTTCCCAGACACAGTCTGAATCAAGAATATCTGAAAAAGGTGTGATATTGAGGAAGTTCTGTCCATTCGACTGTTTTGAGTACCCGGAGGTTCTAAACCATATAAATGGACGACCGTGCATGTAACACGATACACGAGCGAAACTAATCCTGACAACAATGCAAGCAGTAAAAAAAGTGACATACTTGTACAACAAGATGGAGTATTTTAGTCCAAGCACTTGCGACACCACTAGATCTATGGTATTAAGTAGTGTGGACATTCAAATGTGAGGTGTAGACGGAATGTACGTTGTCCAGTCTCGCCAGTTTTGCAATGTTGGCATCTCTGGTCTTTAAGTCGCACATGAGTCCTGGCACCTTCGCCTCTGGTAGGACCCACCTCACAATGTCGCCCCAATCTTTATTGGTCAATGTGCTGCTACCGACGCGGAGATCTACTGGTGGACTTCCTCTTCCAGCACTCAGAACTGTTGGTAGTATTTGTGCTCGTCTTCGATTCATTGGTTGCCGTTGTGAGCGGTGATGTCTCCGTGAGTAACGTGGAATCTTCCTCGTCATGACCTTTTCTCTTTGTACTGATGGCGCTTGGAACAACCATGTCTCCTCTGCTCCTCCTCCTTTCTCTTTCAAGCGAAACGAAGTACTGAAGGCGTTGCTTGGTCAGAGACCCTTGCAAACAAAGGGCATTGATTGCCAAATGGTATTTCAATCGATTATCGAGTACCTGCGAAAAAATTAGCAGTACAAAATGTGAGTACAGAAAGATTTTACAAATCGCAAATCTCGTGTCAAACTCAGATCAATTTTGCAATCAAAATGGTGAACTTCGAAGACCCTTTTCTCAATAAGGACGTACCAGCTTGACAGCATCATGAGTGGTGTACTCTGTTGAAGGCCTCCCTGCCTTCTTTTGTTTCCCCGTGTCAACAAGATTTGGGCATGCCTTCCTTTTCGTTGGCATACTAATAGAATGAGCAATTGTTGTCAGGTTTTCTGACATGCGATGACAGATTTTTATTACATCTGCTGTTCAATGTGACTCTTGAGCCGCGCCAGCTTTTCAAAAAGAACCTACAGTACCCCCTACGGAAATAGAGCATAGAAAAGATCTCAAGGGGTGCAAATGATTCATCTTAGTTGACGAATACGTCAATAATGGATCATTCTAATAGTGTCTAGCTACTACTTGACAACAATTGCGTCCATCTATATGGTTTAAACCTGTAGTCACTTTCAGGAGTGTCTCACACTGATGACACCAGCATTCAAGCACCAACAGACAAGAAACAACATTGTTGTGACAATCACTGCAGGTGAATGATCTAAAAGGATCAGTAATTCATGTTGGGGCCCTGGTGGAATGCTGGCTGGTACTGGCTGGTGCATTGTTGTTTCTTGCTGGGTAGTAGTGTGAAACATTTGTACATTGATAGCTCACCCAAGAACACCTCAATTGGTGTGAATTCCAATCATTCAATGGATCAACCGGACAATGCATTGCCACTACTAGCCTCAATTGGTGTGAATTCCAATCATTCAATGGATCAACCGGACAATGCATTGCCACTACTAGCAATGATTGTTACTACTGCCTAGAACCAAAGCACATGTTTACACCCACCATAGTTATCCAGAAAGAAATGTTCCAGCAAAAAATGCAAGCATGATAGGAGTATGCAGGGTTGTCATGTTTTGTTCATAAAGCCCAGATTTTCATATACAGAATGAAACCACCAGCCGGAGATATCATTTGCTGGTATGACCTTTCGCTCAACAACATCAACATCACAAAAAGTCCTGTTTGTGGCGTCAATCATGATGATATAGTAGTAGACAAGAATTGGATGATGTGTGATGATGTTGTGTGAATTTCTTTGGCCAAAGGTATGGTACTAATGCTTGCTAGAATTCCTTATCAAGCAGTGCTCAATACAATAATGAATTTCATGTACTTTCTGTGAAACGACCCTCCCTTATTCAAAGCGCTTGCGCTCAGGGGTAGGAGGGATGGAATGTGTGGCTCTTAAACGTCGACGTATGCAGTTGCGGTTTGTAGGTCAATACCAATCAGGCGCTCCCAATCGGAACTGGTGAATCACTACTATGAAACAATCAGGGACACTCAATACAAAGGATGCTGAGCTGTCATACAACATTACCGTCTGTGTTGTTAGAAGTGTGAGCAATGTTGTCAATATACCCTATTGCCTCTTCACCCTTACAATTGTTGAGACCAGCGGCAAGATTGCAGTGAGGTATAAAAGGGTTATGTTAGAAGTTGTGACCGGACGAGTGTGTGAAGCACTCGGGTTCTAAGACTAGACTCCAGTAGTCCAGCATGCCGTACCGACAGTGTACAGTAGATTCAGATGAATAGAACTACCGGTAGTATTGCGGTACTGCACAGTGGCATACTAGCCACCAGTAGTTTGCGTGATGTACTGACAATTTCTATCTGAGCAAAATACATTCGATAGGCTTTTCGCACG
The DNA here is from genome assembly GCA_022925895.1 of Fragilaria crotonensis. Classification (NCBI taxonomy): domain Eukaryota; phylum Bacillariophyta; class Fragilariophyceae; order Fragilariales; family Fragilariaceae; genus Fragilaria; species Fragilaria crotonensis. The sequence continues at coordinate 68,991 of JAKSYS010000119.1, forward strand.
ATGCCAGTGTAAGCCTTCTGCAGCCATGATGATTCTTGAACTGCAGGTGATATTTCTCATCTTGGACAATTTCCCAGCTGCCAAAAGCACTTCATGCAATGTAAAGACAGGCATTTTATTACGTAGAAATACACACCGCCAAACCATTTGCTGCAAAGAAAATTAAAAATTGATAACCAAACTCAGGATTCATGACATTGACTTGTATCTAGCTACTGCATGCATAATGGCTCAATCTCCGTCAAATACATTTCACACAGTGCTTTCTATGATGCCACAATGTCATCACATGTATGACCACCAACATAGCGAGCATCCTTTCCACAAGGTGTTGTATGTGAATAAGAGTCGGTGTCACCACCGCCAGCATGTTTGAATACTCAATGTAATTGTTTCGTTTTGGTATTTCCAAAGAAACATTTCCTTTGTTGGAAAGGGAGTTCAATATCTAATCCAGCATTTACAATGTTGAATATCTGACTTCAAGTTGTTCAGCACACCAAATTGAATAACTGCATCCATCCATTGCTGAAGGGCACGTTTCAAAGAGAATTAGTCATTGCTGTTTTCCACGTTGAAGAACTGCATAATTTGGATATGGAAACATACCATGAGCTTGGAATATGATGCTATTACATCTCAATTTTGTGTTGCTTGTTTGTCACCGAGTACTAAATTGAGTAGTGAACAGGCACCATTGGAGAAACACTCTTTACATCATGACCTTTAAGTTTGTGAACAATTGGCAATTGAAAGACAAGACATAGAATTATTGATTGTTGGCCTTGCACAGCAGCAATGCAATTGGAAGGTGAACAGAGATTGTCAGGATCACAACCCTCAATAGCATTTTGCCACCAATTTTCACGCCTGCAAACCGATTGCAAAAGTTGTTTACAAACCTCCTTGTTCAGCATATCTCTCACATATTCTCATGACAACAGAACATTGAATCTGCACAAATGACATACATTATGACTATTATGACTGTTTTCTAATAGGACAAAGAAGATTCTGGCTGAGTACGCTGCCTAGTAATATTGCTAGTCCAAGAAGGAGGTGAACTTTGCAGTGCTAGCAGTAGTAGGACTAATAGAAGTAGCCTTGCCCCAGCAGCACTGCAGTTGGCAGCAGTTCTTGTTGACAGTGGCTGCACAGGATGCACCGAAATTGGATGTGGACGAGCCATGTGGGATGATCATGATTTCCAGCCTTGTGTCATTTAGTTGATGCTACATATTTGCTGAGATGAGAACAAGAAGGAATTTTGGCCCAGCATGTTGAAGACATTTATAGCAACAGCCAACACTCCTGCCCCCATCTGACTATCATCAAGAGGTGCACAAACACTGGTTTGCTTTTGCTGGCAGTGACCATGTGCTGAACTACCACTAGCTAAAAGGTGAGCAGAAACATTCCAATTGTGTGGATTCCATCAAAGCCTGGTCATTGAGTCCAAGTTTGTGAGTGCTTCAGCCCAAGTCTTGGCTGGTAACCATTTGTTCAACTGTTCTTGTCATGGAGACTTTAGTTTGTTGTATAATCAAGGTTTTGGAGCCAAGCAAAGACTTCTGATAGCTGCTACTAGTGCCTGACTCACGCATATCTTTCAAGTCTGAGACAATGATGAACACATACATTGAATACTTAGTCAGGCTATGATTACCATGAGTGTGATGATTCTGAATGCATTCAATCTTACGGCTGATGCTCTTGCATACCTGCAGTCAATTATTGCGCGTCGCGACATTTAGAATCTACCGGGATTAGAGGCCTATTTTGCTCATGAGATTGTTGCCACCTGTACGAAATGTATGGATGCCAAATGCCAACCTCAGGTATCTTGACAGTCAAACCAGCAACGAGCCATACATTCATAGCACCACCACTCGGAGTAAAGGGTGCAAACACTTCAAACTTGAAAAACAGAGATTTACCGACTTGTTCTGCGAACTTCTTTGCGGCCGTACTACAGTACCGTACCTTGTACTGGTATGACATACTATGCAGGGGTAGGTATGGCGTGAGGCGTGAGCAATGCAAGCCACAAGCCTGGGCATCCGCACCTCAGAAGACCTGTGCCTGAAGCACGCCAAATTCGTCACACATTGAGATGAGGAGGTGGAAAACGCCGTATGTAGATTTTACTCTCGTTCCCTAGTATAGTACAACTGTAGCGATCTGTACCGAGAAATTAGCGAAAAGCAGTGCCTGGTACACGTACTGTAGTATGAAAAATTGTACTGGTGCCGGAAAGCGGAAAGCTATGTCCAGATATGTGCTTGAGTTTTTGATAGACAGAAGCGTGTGCTTGTCGTCGTAGCTGTTGATATTTCTTAAGGCCAATTTGAATCCTGAGTGCCAAAATGACAAATTTTAAATGTATAAAAGTACTGCAACGGATTCATCACTATCTGTACTTATACGGTTTAAGAAAACCTGATTGAGACGTGACTGAAATGAAAGTTACTGAGCACCACAAAGTCCCGAACAACGCTATCCGTCGAGTCTTGCTCTGAGTCGATTTTGTAGCCTTGCAACAAGCGTTGCAACTTTTAAAACTGCCCACAGTGGAACAAGACTCGTTGAACCGATCATCGCCAATCAGCACGTACGATAAACAACGGGCAATTAACTTCTCAAGTCTCCATTCTTCAGTATAGTTAGAAGATAGACGAAGACCACCGTGAAGTACAAATACAATCGATCAATCAGCATTAGCATTAAACACATTCAACCAAGGATGATTAATCCTTGCTAACAATCATTGGCTGCGCACCTCTGTGACTGTCATTCCATCTGACCTGACCCGTCTGCCAGCAGCAACAGTATGGACGACGATCAAGTACCATCGCCACAGTCTCCAATACCCGTGGAACCCACTCGATACGATGTGTTGTGCGGCGCTGGTCATGAAACCACCTACCATCCAGGAAATGTCAAATTCCGACTCCTCGTTTCCAAACACTTTGACAAGTACCGTGCGGCCCAATGCAAAAAGGCAAAGATGAAGGTCTCTCGTGCCATCCTTGCCGAGGTGCTGGCCACCGGTGCACGATTTCTGAAAAAGAATCCAGCACGAACGGTGTGGCACGTGGCCGATATCAAGGTGGGGAAGGATAAGATATCGCACTGTTTGCGTTCACTCAGAACCTCACACCAATTGGCGCATGACGAAGAGCTGGATGATGATTATGATCATGAGCATCACCATGGCCGGAACAATCATTATGATGAGGATCCGGGACCGTATCACAATCGTTTCGCAGATAGAAACACATCATCCAGTCCTCCAGGCATGCCACCATCACGGAAAAGACATCGACCGCTATTGTCAGTTCCAGAATCATCCAGCAGCACCACAGTTCCACCACCTCCAACAGCAACTGCTCCAACCGATGCCCGCAGTCAGGTTGATTATCCGACTCCAACATTTGACCCAAATGTGCTGATCAAACCAATCCCCTTGCATCGAGTTGCCGCAATACCTGATGACGAATCGTCCATCGCGTCATCGTCGAGGGGTCCGCCTCAACCAACTCGTCGTCATCGTCAAGGACCTGACGATGCGATTGCCGGTCCATATCTTCCGGAACAACAACACCAAAGACAACAATCACCGTATTGGAATGCTCCATATTATCATGATCGTCATTATTATTCCTCACACGCACCACATCATTCATATGGGCCACCATCAACAATGACAATGCCTCCGACAGGGTATGGAGGATATGCGGCAGACACTGCCGTGGCGGGAAGCAGCAGTGAACGACAAGTCGATTACGGACATGCTGATGAACGGGGATCATCACATGCTGCGGCTGCGAGTGCTGTCGAGGTCAGACATCATTATCAGTATCCAACTCAACAACCAATACGACCTTCGCCACTTCCGGAACCACTCAGTGTCGATACGCACACGTATCATCATCCAGTCATTACAGAAGCTGGATCCTCAAATGACAGTGGTGCTACCTATGATCCGTATCCTTCATATCGTCATGATGCAGGCTCGCAAATACCAGTGTCAAGCGGAGGAAAACCGTCGTCATTGCCCAGCCATCACTACAATCCATCGGATCCGAGTCATCCGCCATACGCCGCGTACCCTGTACAGCAGCAGCAACAACACTATCAACAACACCATCGAGAGTGGAACAACCAATCATCGTTGTCGGCACGCCGTCGCTTTGACACCCCGAGTGCGTCAACAGTAACATCAACAACAACTGGGGAAGATGTGCAAGATCATACTACATTAGAATACCAACCAGGAGGTCAGCAACCACATGCAGTCGCTGTTCATCCCTACTCCCGACACGAGTACCGCGCGTCATCCCGCCGAGGAGGAAGTGGAGCAACTGGTGGTGGACATGGAGTGGACTATCGTCATTACAATCCCTATTATCAATCAGCATCGAGGACGCCACACTCTCTTTACCAGGACAGTGCCCGAAGCAATCCCTATTACTATCCTCCTCCTCCGCCACCTCATGCTGCGACAGCCGCATATACTTATCCGTATCAACACAGTACAAACAACACCAACAACAATCCTGCCGCGACGACTGGATCACCCTTGACACCCATACCAAATCATCAACATCATCATCATCCAACTGATAATGCAGGTTCGACACGAAGGTCCTCATTTTGGGATGATGGCTGGGATGAGTTCAATACAAACGATCCGCCGTCGTCACATCATCACAATCGTCATGATGATCAACAGTCGATGTCCGTGCCACAATCTGCTAGTAACAATGTGAACCATAATTCCACGAATCAAAAGAGGAGTTGGAGTCAAACCGACAACTCCTCTTTGGACAAGAGTCGTCCTCTTTAATGATATCCACTCGTTACTTCTAAATGCCATAAATAAATGTACTATTACTCTCAATCTGTCATTAGAAACACTTGCGCTCGCTGTCTTTAGTGAGACCAATCTGCAAAACATTGAACAAAACTAGAGAGAGAATCGTTGTCAAATACCTATCCGTAAACAATAATAATCATGAAAAGTAATAAAATGTAGCTAAGATACTTGGTTGCGCTTGGCATTCTTGACTCCCTTGTCCTTGCGCGTTACCAAGTGTGCAGTTTTGGCACCACCAAAGTTGGCCTTGGGTTTGGAGAGTGCTTCCAAATCAATGACTGGAGCTGATTCGATGCGTTCCTCGACGCCCTTGATGTAACGGGCCTCCACCTTGTCCTTGATTTTGCTCGTCTTGTCCATGTAGAATTTGTAATCTCCCATGTATCGCACGAGTTTCTTATCTTCAATCGCCACAATCGTGGTGGCGACTCGACTGATAAAGTAACGATCGTGCGAAATGACGCAGACGGCGCCTGCAAAGTGCTGCAGGGCTTCTTCGAGCATTTCCTTGGCGGGAATGTCCAAGTGATTGGTCGGTTCGTCCAAGATGAGGAGGTTCGCTGGTCGAAGCATCATGCAGCACAGGGACAGGCGAGCCTTTTCTCCTCCACTCAGAAACCGAACCTTCTTTTCAACAGCATCGCCCTTGAAGAGGAACTGGCCCAAGAGCGCGCGGAGCTCGTTGTAAGATTGATCGACACTCGCAGCTTGGACGGTTTCGATGACAGTCTTATCCAAATCCAACGCATCAGCTTGATTCTGTTCAAAATATTGGGGTACAACATTTTGACCGACGAGTTCGGCCACTCCCTCATCTGGCTTCTCTCGATTGAGCATGAGTCGAAGGAGGGTACTCTTTCCGGCGCCGTTGGGTCCCACAACTGCAATTCGATCTCCCTTGCCGATATCAAGGTCGACATTCAAAAAGAGCTTGTTCTCCGTTTCACCATTGCGATAAGAGTGCGACAAGTTCTTAATCGATGCAACCTCGGGACTAAGACGAGGAGCATCGGGGAACCGAAATTTGAATGGCTTTCCCAAAAACGGTGGCTTCTTGACATAGTCTTCGCTGGCCATCAACTTTTCGATCTTGGCAATACGTTGCTTCACAGCCTGAGGCTGCTTAACCTTGAATTTTGCAATCCAAGCTCGTTCTTCCTTAATCTTCTTTTCCTGCGCATTATAGGCAGCATGCCAGGCATCGGTGCGGGCCTTTTTCAGAGTAAGGAATCGCGAGTAGTTGCCGTCGTACTCGGTACAAATGCCGCCCTCGGCATCGACGATCTTGGTACAAACCTGATCCAAAAACTCACGATCATGACTAACGATAATCATGGGTATATTCTGCTGCCTCAAGAAAGCTTCAAGCCACTCGACACTTTCAAGATCCAAGTGATTGGTAGGTTCGTCCAGCAACAATACATTTGGATCTTGCAACAACACTTTTCCCAATCCAATTCTCATCTTCCACCCACCGGAGAAGCTGGCCACCAAGTCTTCGCCTTCATCATCTGTGAATCCCATCAAGTCCATGATCTTCTTGCACTTGGATTCCAAGGCATACACTCCCTTGTTCTCGGCCTTGTTCTGCAATTGTTGCATTTCATCCAAAATGTCTTGCATGCGATCCGCATTCTCGGGTCCCAGGGATTCCAATTCAGCTTCTGCTGCTCGCAAACTCTGCAGAATAGCATTTTCTTCCACAAAGACGGACATGAATTCTTCCTTGAGAGTCCTTGTTTTGACCAATTCATCTACAAATTCTTGTCTCAACATGCTGACTCTCAAATCTTGACTGGACTTGACGACATCGCCAGTCGTCGGTTCCAGTTCTCCCGCCATAATTCTGAGTTGTGTTGTTTTACCGGCCCCATTGGCACCGACCAAACCAATGCGATCACCGGTAGTAACGCCCCACGTAACATCTTTCAAGACTTGTTGATCGCGAAAGGTAATGCCGACGCCTTCGAGTCTCAGTGACGTATATCCCGGTTGTGCCGATTCCATGACGCGAATGCGCGGTGGAGGACGTTCCTTGCGGATCTTTTCTTCCAACGTGAGTCGATTAGGGTCCAGCGGAATTTCCACATCCGAGTCAGTATCGACACTGTCAACAGCGCCCACAATATCATCTGATGAGGCAACATCGTCCTCGTCAACAACAGGGGCGGCACCATTTTTGGAAGCCTTCTTGGCTGCCTTGGCCTCGGCCTTTGCGGCTTCCTTTTCTTTCTTCTTTTGCAACTCCTTTAGTTCTTTCTTGGACAAGGCGGGTGTATCAAAGTCTGTTGCAGTGGCAGCCGCAGCTTGTTGACGTGCTTCATCAGCTGCATCCTGTTCCAAGGCCCTTTTAAGCTTTGCCTCTTTAGCGTCCACATCATTATTGTTGTTGTTGTTGGAATCGCTGCGAACCCCATTCTTTTGTTGTTTCAGTAGTTCCTTTTTGGACAATTTCGGAGCATCATCGTCATGATCGTCCAAGTCGATTCCATCAAGCGCTTGCAGTGCCGCTGCCTTGGCGTCGATGGGCTTCGACGGTTGTGTTGCAGTACCACCCGTAGCAACTGCAAGGACGGGTTCTGCAGTAACTTTCGCTTGCTTCTTTTCAGCCTTCTTCAAGTCCTTGAGGGACATGGGTTCATCTGCATCCAAATCGAGTGAATCTAGATCAATGGAAACAATTGGTTTCTTTTTGGCATAGAGTCGCGTCGATGGCGCTACTCTTGCTGTTCGTTGCGTTCCTGTTCCTGATGGTATCCCATCGCTCCTTCCTCCTATAACTATTGCTGTTGTTTGGAATGCTGATTCTCGCCATGAGAATGCCGAATCCAGTCCAAACGCCGATGGAACGACTCGAGACTGTGATCGAAACGACGAGGCTGGAGAAAATGCATCGGTCCTCTCGTTAGCGAGGAGAAGAACGAACAGCGTCAACGATGAGGAAAGTCTCATCAGTGCAATGTATGTCTATTGACGAATGATATTTGACTGTAATGACAATTATAACGACTGATTCAGTGTCGACGAATCAATTCTTTCATTCCTTTTCGGTTTGATGCGACAGATTGTGTTGGATGCGTTTTTTTTCTGCGATGCAGAAAACGAAAAAAGGAGTTGACCGGAGAGGCCACGATATTCCACGTATGAGCACATCTCGTAGCAAAATCAACGCGTGGGCCTGCCTGACGTCGGAATTGAATGGCTATGCTGGCATGCCGCTCGATTCGAAATTCCGATTCCTCGCTTCGATTTGATGGTCGTTCGATGTTCAATGTGAGCTTTCAATTATGTCGTACTCGTACTCGGAGTACACAGTACGACTACTCAGGACTGGAGTACTATTCATACCTCGTACTGTAGAACTCGAGTAGAACAAGTCAAGTACAGTGCTGTCGCGTCTGTTCCCGTACAATATTCCTGGCTCATCTCTATCCAACGCGTGGAGCTGTTTCCGCTCCATCGGATGTCGCGGTTGCGCGCCAAACACATGAATCTCCCGTCCGTCCTCCAACGCAACTCATTTTTAGGGGTCAGCAAGTCCAAACGTCAGTCCCCATCAAAGTCGTTGGAATCCATCCATCATCGACGCCGACCAAACTCTTCATTAGTCAACTACGACGACTATACAATAGTAGGAGCCGCACTCCTCAAATACCGCTGCACTCAGTATTCGCTCCCAAGAAGACAGAAAACCACCATGTCGAGATCCAGTCTCCTTACCTTTTTCCTCCTCGCCGTTTCTGCCACTGCGTTTAGCCCGATCCTTCCCATTGGAAAAACGTCATCATCAACTACGACGACATCCCGCTTTGTTGCCATTGACACATCGGACATTAAGAATGGCATGACGGTAGAATTGGACAATGAACCCTACAAGGTCCTTAGTTTCAGCATCATGAAACAGGCACGTGGAGCGGCCAAGACCACCATCAAGTTCAAAAACTTGATTCGAGGCACCACCATTGAAAACACCTACCGCAGTGGAGAAAAGTTTGAAACGGCACTGATTGAAAAGAAGGCTGCGCAATTCACGTACAAAGATGATGTGAGTGTTGCTATTGTTGTTCTTGTTCTATTGTTTATTGTATGATTTGGTTGATGTGTGTGTTAGTGGTCGTTCTGTGAAATGCATGTCTTGATATTATTATTGTTTCGCGTTGAGTGTATATGCAATCTTGGCCGTACTGAAACACGCATTCGAATGTAGCCGTTCTCAATCCTCTCCCATCTTCAACCCTTGCTAATTCCATTTTCTTGTGTTTTCAGAACAACAATTACTTTTTCATGGATTCGGAAACCTTTGAAGAAAAGGCCGTCAATCAGCAAATTGTCGATGACAAGGAAAAGTGGATTGCCGAGGGCATGGAAGTCAATCTCATCTACTTCAAGGACCGTGTCATTGAAGTTGCCGTCCCCTCCAACTACATTTACGAAATTGTCGACACGGAACCCAACGCCAAGGGCAACACGGCACAGGGACATACCAAACCAGCAACCCTGGATTGCGGTGCCGTCATCAACATACCGGGATATTTGAATCAAGGAGAAAAGATCAAGGTCGATACGGAAAAGGGAGTGTATCTGGAGCGTGTTCAGTAAAGTTTTGTGATGCCGTAGACAAAGTGACAACGATACAATGAGACCAGAATGGGTTTGAGTACACAACTTTCTATAGTATTCCCTGTGAGCACAAAATTTCGCAAGAGTGCTGATCCACCCCATGCTGCTTGCTCTTCAATGTACATTAGTGCGCGCCGATGGAGCAGCGTGCGGATGCACACTCGACCTGTAGGCTCTTTGAGAATAGAAAAAGGTTCGCAAACAGTATCGCTAGAGATCGCACAGAAAGAGTCTTTCAAAGTCCCATGCTTTGTCTCAGCTACTCTTTGGGTGTGTCTGTATGCTCGGTCGCGCCGAAGCGTAGGGAGTCGATTGTATTCTAATACGTCGCAGCGTCTTTCCACACTCGGTCCTGTGGCACGTTGCGTCAAGATGTGGCAATACAGGCAATCACCATACACGAGCATAGTTTGGTGGCGGAGCCTTAATACATCATTTCGAATAGCATTCGTAGGCCAATGTCGTCATGTGCCGTGCATTCAGTCCAAGGCCATAGTGTGCATTCAGTCAACAAAATTCTCATTCCTTGCACACCATCAAGTCTTCAAGACTACTTGGAACCGCACGAGTTTTCCTCACAATATAAAAACAAAGCACCAGAATCGACGAGCGAACAGAGTTCCGACGGCATCGCTCTCTCCATGAAAGGATTCCCATCGAGTACCATTTCCTCTGAAGGAGCACATGTCAGAACTGCACTCACTCGGGCGTAGTCATTGTGTCATTTAGTGCTTACCTAGAAGTGACAGTTTGCCCAGTTCGGATGGAATAGAACCTGAAACTAGAGAATCACTCACGAACAGGTTCGTCAAGTTGGAGAGATCTCCCATTTCTGTTGGAAGCGTGCCACTGAATGAACCAGCCAGGAAAATGGCTCCTGCGTGTGAGGAGGTTCATCGAGGTAAGCATGTGCGCGGCCATTTGAGAGGCACCTCCTTTTTGTGTTCCACAATTTGTCCAACTTACCGAGATTTGTGAGTTGGCCAATCTCCGAGGAAAGGCTCGCTTGCATTTGCAGTTGTAACATCTCTTCATGATTCGCGACTGTTGTGAGCAACACGGTACACTGCAAGGCGTTGGATTCAACACACGAGGGTCTTCCACTTACGTAGATTTGTCATGCTCCAAAAGTACGACGGAATCGTGCCAGCTAGCCGTGGTGTGGCCAACGACAAAGACTCTGGTTTTGTCAAAGAGAGACAAACAATGAGCGAAAGAAACAGAGACACAATATTGAACACGAAACGAGAGCAATCTTGACGTACCCAAGCCTGTCAATCCTTGAATGTTAGGAAACGGACCAACCAGGGATTGGCTCGATAGCTCTAGATAAGTCAATTTGGAGAGACTCCGGAGATCGGGGACTGTTCCCGACAACTGGTTCGCCAAGCTCAAGACCGTCAATTGCTGAAGATTTCCAAGTTCATTCGATATCGTTCCATTGAAATAGTTGTCGCCAAGGATCAAAAGTTCGAGCTGCGTCAGGGTCCATATCTCGGACGGTATTTCGCCAGTGAAGGCGTTGTTTTCGCATCGAAGGCTCTTCAGACTAGAGATCATCGCCACTTCCGAGGGAATTCGCCCAGCTAGATCCATTGATCCAACTTCTAGGCCGGTGATTATCTTTGGGGACGAATCAGAGCATTCCACAAAGTCCCAATCACATGCAGGTACACCACTGAACCATTTTCCGAGCAAAAAAACATTGTCATCACCAAGCAGATCATTCGTAGGTATCCCTTGAAAACAAAAGTAAAGAATCGCAAGTACAAAGCGCTGCGCGAGTTCTAGACCAACCTCGTCCTCGCTCACTTGTTGAAACTGGTCAACGAATGAAAGCCAACAAAGAGCAATGTTTTCTTTGCTGTAGGGAACATCGATGAGCGATGCTATGTTGGGATACTGCGATATCATCTGCAACCGAAAGTTCGAGTGGCGCTCTGATGCCGCATCTCCTTTCTCTAGTAAGGTAATATTATAGCATTGGTCCACACTGAACGACGCTGCTGATATCTTGTGTTCACGATCGGAGTCTGGTGCGTTGGTACTCGTGGCATTCTTGTGACTTGAGTCGGCTAGTCCAAAGGTAATACCGAATACGGCACCAGCAATAACGATTAAAAAGACCGCACTCGCCACAAGCGTCCCAACTGTTTGTCGTTTCCGTATCTTCAGTAGTCGTTCATTCTCCTCTTCCTCCACTGCCACTCCCTGTTGAAAATGTACCATTGTTTCGTGACCACAAGCAACAACTTGTGCGGGAAACGCATCGAGCGGACCCAAATCTGGAAGAGGCGATGATCTGATGCCATGTTCATTGTGACGCAGTGCGTCTTGTTGTGCCTCATAGGCACGTTGAAAGGTTCGAGCCAATTCGAATTGAGAAGGTTTCGGTCGTAGTAAGGATTCATTATTGAAAAGAGATGTTGCTGCAGATCTTCTTGTGCCACCTCCAACACCATGTTCATCATCCGCACTGCCGTCATCATCAACGTGATAGTACGCGCCAGGTAGGGTGGCTGCAGTAGCCAAGGAGCACTGTACGGCCAAACGGATCTTGGTGTCTTCCGGAAGGATGGATGAGGGAAGAGTACTGTTACTACTGTTGTTGCTATCAGTTGTGGTAGGAAGCGTGACATAATCGGGTTTTGACGGGATGTTGTCTTGCGTTGACTGCAGCTCGTCCCAGGTACATGTACTCCAGCTCCGATTTCGATCCTCATATTCGGCGCAATTGGAATGTTCGACAATGTTGGCGCTGCTCGGAATGTCGTTGTTGTCATCAATATCGGTTTCGAATTTCGTCATTATTCCGTTGTTGTTGATGCAGTGCTTGGATGTTGGGATGCTGGGATATCGGGTAAGTAAGCTGTTTCTATGACAACATTTTCTAATGGAGGAGAGAGTGCTGCTTCCTGCGTTGACACTGTGCACAACGAGAGAAGAGACAAAGGGAGTCCTTGTACAGGTATCTGATTGGGCAAACGAAGCGATAAACGATCGTCGATTGCACTGCCCGGGCGATCCGAATTTCGAAGTGTCCTATGCATTTCTGGTACTACATACAGTACCTGGTACCACAAAGGCATTATTTGATGCTCTCTCTGTACATATGTATACGTGATACTCCGAGCATATCGAATCTACATCGGCACAGCCACGAGTACAGTACATAGGACATCTGATGGTGAGAAAACTAAAAACTCCGATTACGAGGGACACGCATGCGGCTGCCAAATTGGCATTAAATGATGAATACTTGTTTTGGACAAAAAACGTCGAATCGTGCATTATATTCCCTGAATGTCCTGGTACCGTCCTTTATGTGCGAATGGACGGTGCGTCCAAGGAAATGTCAACTGTTCCGTGCGTTTCTTGTCCTACATACAACTGAAATTCAAGGAAGTGCCAACCTAATATGCACCACATCTGCTCTGACAATGGGAGTAATGGCCTTTCCTGAATGCCCCAGTTATGACGTGTAGTCCACGGTCCAGAGCGCAGGGGTTGTTCTCACAAGCCCTGATAACTATGTCATATGACATAACTGCTCAAAGCATGGAGCACGTACCTGTACCATGTACTCCAGTACTACCTTGTACTACCGGTAGTACTAGTACTCCGTACATCGTACATTGTACTCCAGGAAGGTCCGGCCCATGCACGTTCCAGCCGTACCGTTAGGGGGCAGTTGAGTTTGCGCGTCAGCCTTGCTCCGATTTGCATGATGCGAGAATTTTAGCAATCGTAATGATCCATCCGAGCCGGCAAGGTTGCTGCATCGTAAGCAAATTTTTCATGACAGTAAGCAAAATCAGTAAGCAAATTATGCCGGTAAGCAAATTTTGTAAGCAAATTTTTTCTGTAAGCAAATTTGATTTTCGTAAGCAAATTCTTCTTTGCTGTAAGTAAATTTTATTTAGGTGTTTGAAAATTGGTATGTTTTTACGTAGAAAAGACAGTCCCCGTAAGCAAATTTAATCTCCCAGTAAGCAAATTTTGTAAGCAAATTTCTGCTTTACAATAGATTTGCTTATGGTAAGCAAATTCCGTAAGCAATTTCATTCCGTAAGCAATTTTTTTTTTTCGCTGTAAGCAAATTTTCTTACAGACGTCAGCCGTGTCACCACCACGCCGGCACATCCAATTTTGCGCCAGCCAGACATCGATCGGAACTTGTTTCCCTCCCGGCGGGCGCGCATACTTCCTTTATTCAGGACTTCGCCCGTATTGCCGGACCTTCCAGAGGACGACTATTACGCTCAACAATCACGTACCCCGAGTTCTAACGTACTGGAGTACCGTGTATACAGATTACTGGCATTTCCAGGCACTCTTAGTCAATTAAAGTAGCAGTACTGAACACTGAACAGTGAACAGTGAGCTGAGGATCAGTTTTATCCTTTCTATGTTCATACGTATCATACAACAAGTACAGTATGACATAGTCGGTATACGACAGATGCATCGCAAAATCCTATGTGTACTGTATGCATATGAGTTGTTATCATACGATGTGTATATATATCTACGGTACCAGGTACCAGGTATGCAACCTATGTATTTGGTCGTACATAGGTACAAATAGCACATGTAGTATGCATACATAGACTTGGAGTGCACGATAGATCTACTGTATGACATATGCGACGACACCATACATTCACACATTAATTAAGAGCTATTTGGTACTACAGTACGAGGTACCAGTAAAGTAGAATCTACTGCGGCACAACAATTCACGACTTTCCGAACCCCATGGAGTCACAGACAGCACAACACACAGATTCGAAGCCGGGAGGCCTGAGGCCGGAGCCCCGGATGGGAGTGTGTTTTCCGGTTTCCAATCATAATCCTCACTTTCGCAAAAAAACTTCGTTGCGGTTGTATCGAGAAAGACGGGCATCGTTCTCTTCCTCTCTCTGTCGCCACTTTCCCTTCCCCACCTGTCATTCTTCTATAACGTAGACCGATTTGTTTAACATGGAGGTTGCGTCACCCCTTCCGTTTCAATCTGCAGGAACTAAACGTTCTTTTATGTGTTCGCCACCGGCGATGGATGTGTCTGATGATTATGTGCAAGCCAAACGACGACGTTTTGGCGAATCTTCATCACCGCTTCATACGTCTTCCTTTAACTCATCTCCTTTTGCAAATGCAACGAATACTGCCCGCATGGGAGGAGGTAAGTTATGTGACATCGTGCTTGAGGCGCCCCGTTGAGTCGAAGTCACGTGGTGCTTGCATCCAGGTCCGGAGAGCTCGTTCCGTGCGAGCTCTTTTGGTCATAAAAATAATTTTTTTGACGTCATGTGACTTCGTAGTTCCATCGAGTATCGAGTGTATCATGCATGCGTGTGCACGTTCGTCCACTCTGGACTTCCGATCGATGCACTTTTGCTGATGGTCCATTACACCATTACGAATGCACCCACCCCCTCGCCCTTTCTCACGTTTTCTTTTGTTTTCCTGGTGTTGCTACAGGCTCGAACAAGAGAAGTCGATCCGAGAATGGGGTAATCGTTGATGCTCAATATGCGCAACAAGCTGCTGAAATTGCTTCTCTCAAAGAGGAAAACTCAAAACTGCAAGGAACGATCCTCCAACTCAGAATGGACCACGACAAGGCAGTGCACGATAACAAACTATTGAAACGCCTCGTTACTCATCAACATGAGAAGCAACTCCAATCGAATTTGGAACTCGAAGAATGCCGTTCGTACAAAGTTGAGACTCAGGATCGCATGTCTAAGATGGAAAATATGATTCTTCAGTTGCGCTATCATTTGCAAGCACAACAAACTCCCATGACAAATATGGGCGGATTCCATCGTCCTCCAGATGTGTATTGAACGGAAAGGAACTGTAAATATTCCCTGCATTTTCATGGTTCATAGAGACTTAATAAAGTTATTAACATGCAAACCCTTTGACGGCAGTGAACGAACAACCTGTAGTCTAAATCAAGAGCGTCGCGGTGCATAGGACATCGTTGGCAGCACGGATGAGTCCCCATCGGACAGGTCACTATGTTTCTCCATCTCATCCCAGTACTTTCACAAGTAGCTGGTACTAGCAAATAGCAAGTAATCCTCTAGAACACACAAGAGGACAGACTACTGGTCCACACGAAACCGCCATCTTCACTACAAGTCCGCTGCCAAATAAAAAAATCTTCTATAGAATGGCCCCCCAAGCACCGCCACTGTTGCCAACTTTCGACGAGTACAACCGGTAGGTTCCCTCCGGGATCGAAATAGTCGTAGCCGTGCAGGTAGTAGTGTTACTCCAGTACTCCGAAAATGCGTCCGGAGTATTGCATAGATTTGACGATTTCGGATCTGTTGCTATTACAGGAGATGCACTGTTTGGTAGGAAGTAGTTTCATGTAGTGAGAAAATGGTCATCATTATCAGTCGAACGCCACGTCAGGCTAGTAGGAAAGGGAAGTAGTCTGTGTACTGCAAACGAAAGTGCTAATGGTCCCCTTCTCGGATATACTGCATATATGCCTGGTTTCGACCGATTTATCATCAGACATATCGCTTACACACTTGCTAGACCGATTTGTTGGGAATGGAATGAATATTTAAGATTTATGTCCATCTTGTCTGAAAGCTATTGTTTACGGTTGACGCCGACTACGACACTTCTCTCGCAGTTGTCGTGTGCTCTCCATAAGTGTAACAAATCGTTGAAAATGAAGCTATACGAGTATAAATAACTTCATTTGGCCCGAGTGGTTGCTTCCGAATGAAATGACCATTCGTGGGAGCGCCGAACCTCCTAATTACCGACGAATTTTCTGCTGATAACTGTCTTCGTGGTCATTAACTAGGTTTAAGCCCTTCGTCAAACTTGTATACAGGCATATTTATTTCGATGACGCCGTCGTAAAACATTTATACATATGACATATATTATATGCACATAAAAATAGAAATTGTGTTAATTATATTGAGTTTCGATTTCCCGAATTGATGATAACAGAAACCCTTGCTTGAAGTTCATTGTACATCTTCATAATGCTCAGCCCATCGAAGCGATGAGCGATGAAACGGATCTACAAATGGGGGAAGCAGAGGACTCCTCATATCTTCAAAGTAATTTGAACTTCAAAAGTGCTGGTATCTATGGGAGGGATGAACAGATTTTTGAGTTTAGAGAGCTGTGTGACGTAGTTTGCACCACAAGCTCGACCCAGATTGCCATGGTAGTGGGCGCATCTGGAACTGGCAAGTCGAGCGTCGCCCAAGCAGCCTTGCAGGATTATTCTTCCAGCTATGGCGCTGTCTATGCTGAGGCCAAATTTGACCAGCTGGGAAAATTGCCTCGACCGTTTAGTGTCTTTGTGGTCGTTTTGACACAATTGTGTCACGATCTAGTATCTGATGAACAGCGGGCAGCCCTGCAAAACGTGATCGCTGAAGACACGAGCACAGCCTACGCCATTCCAGACTTGAAACACTTTGTATCAACAGACACCCTTTCGGATGCAGCGGAAGCGTCTTCTTTTGCGGAGGAGAAATTCCTTTCTGGCTGCATATCAAAATGTTATTCGCGCGATATGTACGGAAGACCATCCATCTGTAGTTTTCCTCGATGATCTTCAGTGGGCAGATGACACATCATTAGAGCTTGTGCGTCATATTGCAAAGGATGTTTCATCGCAGTATTTATTACTAGTGGGAGCCTATCGAGACAATGAAGTTAATAGCGGCAATCCACTAGCCATGAAGTTGGAGGAAATCAATGCGCAACGAAGCAGCATCCGCTATGTCAAGGTGGATAATTTGGACGTCGACACTATGAGCAAATGGCTTGGATCTCTCTTAGGGAGGAACAGTAACTCGACCCGACAACTTGCAGAAGTAACTGTCAAGAAAACTATGGGTAATGTCTTCTATTCCGTCCAATTCCTTGAATCGTTCCACGTTCAAGGGTATCTGCGATTTGACGCAGGACATTCGAGGTGGACATGGCATATCGGAGATGTCCTTTCTTGGAATGACGAGTCCGATAATGTGGTGGACCTAGTGATTGATCGACTGCGCCTGATCGACAGGTCGTCTCTATCTTGAAGTTGCAGCCTGCATTGGGGCAAGATTCCCCTCAACGTTGGTTTTTCCATTTTTCGGAACACTTACAAAGTTGATGTTGATAACACGACGTCAGATGCACCGTGATACTTGGACTAATTGAGTCAGATGTCGATTGCTGGGAAAAGTTTGCTCACGATTGCATTCAGCAGGCTGCCTTGATCCTGCTTGACACTTCTGAGGTTGAATCACGAACATCCCTTCATTGGAAGATAGGGATGGCATTAGTAGATGCTCAGGAAGTGCCTCTTTCAGATGTGTCTGCCAAATGGACCCTATTTGCTGCTGCAGATCAATTAAATTGTGGTGCAGCATGCATCTTTGACACGGAAGACTCGGTGGCTGCTTCTAGCAAAATTCACTCTTCAAGCAGGCAACCTTGCCAAACAAAAGTGTGCGTTCTCAGTGGCTACGGCATACGCGGAGGCTGGATTTGACTGTCTGAGTGGACCCAACAAATGGACGCATCACTATTCTACTACTGCGATTAACTTGGCAAGTCTGTGCGCGGAAATGGCTTATTGTAGCGGCAACATGGAGCAGTGTTCAGTCATGGCTGATTTACTCATTGCAAATGGTAGCAGCGTGGATGCATGACAAGCTTCTAGTAGCCTCCTTTGCTCGCGTTAAGATGCTTGTCACTTCGGGAAAAATTGATGAGGGAGTATTGGAATGCCTAAACGTCTTGGATTTGCTGGGCTACAAGTTGTCAAAGGAGCCAGGCACCAGGCATGTCCTGGCGGCACTTTCAAAGGCAGCATTCACACTTCGCGGAAGGAGTGATGCACAACTGGTTGCCACGTTCTACAAAGGACTTGCTTCTTGTTTTGCTCTCATCCAACAAAAGCAAAGTGAATCAAGGTAACGCAGTCAAGTTCGAAAGTATCGGTCCAGAGGCCGTCAATGCGTCAACTTCTTTCAACAATCCCGGCAAGCTCATTCATCATGGCTCTGGCTCTTACAAGCCAAGCAGTTGTCATTGGATCAAAATGCAGCACATCAATCTGTCCAGAAACTCTATGTCAATGCCGCAGATTCCGCCTCACGGCTCGATATGAGCAACATTCAAGGAGCTCTGTCGTGCGAACAATTGGCGGATTTTATAATTTCGAGGGACGGCAAGGATGGCAAGGCATACATGTTGGACAGCTGTTGTCATTATTTGACTTGGGGTGCAACTTCCAAGGTCCTTTCTCTCCAGCGCAAACACTCGGTCGACAAGCGACTCCTCGAGTTGGACTTTTCCACCGGGGATTCGTCCCAGACGCCGTCTGGGCTCCCTGATCATTCGACGGAATGGT
Organism: Fragilaria crotonensis; assembly: GCA_022925895.1. Lineage (NCBI taxonomy): Eukaryota > Bacillariophyta > Fragilariophyceae > Fragilariales > Fragilariaceae > Fragilaria > Fragilaria crotonensis. The sequence goes on from JAKSYS010000119.1 coordinate 87,890, forward strand.
CTCCTTCTCTCCAGCCAACCATGGAGTAGTGGACTGCGGCGTAGATGCCTCTTGTCGATATTCAAGGAAATCTGTGTACGTGATGCAAAAAGTATAGTCGAGTACAACTGTAGTAGGTAAATAATTCATCGTCGTTCATGTGCAAAATGAACATTACTGTCTGTACAGGTAAAACAAACGTTCAATGGTCCTGAAGTTTGAAAGATTTGCTACCGGCACTTTGCCCGAATTTGTATTGTCTCCGGTCGGCTGTCGTGCTGGGCGTCGAGGAAGGCACATAATGGAGTCATGGAATGGTTTAATGAGCTGAATTCTGTGTCTGCCGACCATTGGCCGACAACAGGGTGTTGACAACAAACTCTCTACTACCCTCAGTATAGACTATAGACTCGCTCCAAGCTATGATAGCTAGGGAGAAAGATGTATTTGAGGACCTAAAATTTTTGGACCTGTGTATTCGAATTGACAATCCGATACGGGTAATAAGTATGGTTGTTCAAGGATTCTAGTGATTAAAGGGACACGATAAAACTATGATACGTACGGTATAAACTGGGTACAGTATACGAGACACCGTACCGATAATTACGATGTGCGACTGAAGTGCGACTGAGCGTTTTATTACATCGTTTATATTTTTGGAATGTCGTTACTTTATCGTCTATCGTATGTTTTTAGTCAGTTTATCAGACCCATCAACTTGTTCGACATCGCCTCTTGCACGCACTGGACGCTTGCGTTTCGTACATATTGCTGTGGGACTTGCCTCCCCGCAATATGAGCATCACTTGTTGATGTAACATTCAAGAAATCGGCTGTGCGCCTGGGCACGCTTCAAACTGCCTACCACCAGTGACCCATCGCACGCATGATGGCCGTGTGGCCTGGTTGGTGCATTCAATGATGTACTTGACCTTGAATGCATTGGATCGGCGAAACCGACCCACCGGAGGCAACGGGGCGCCATTGCCTCCATACCTGCGCCATCACAGGAAGAATTATTTGTCCAAGATTCGTTGTATATTTTTATGTCTTTCTATGACATGATTTATTGATATACTATATACCGATTCCCGGCGGTCACGTTCGTTCAACGGATCGTCAGTTACAACCGACACGGTTTTGTCAAGCGACCGTATTACTTTTCGATCTCTTTCGTTTTTGCTGTTTCTGCTTCCTTTTCCTGCCATGAACAACGCTGTTATGCGCGGGGTTATGACCCGTATTGGTTTTTCCGAGGCCGCTGCTCAGGCCCTTGTCGAGGAACAAGGCATGAACGAACTCGAGGAGATCAGGCTTTTGAGCGACGATGAAGTCGAGAGCCTTTGCAAGGTTATTCGCCGTCCGGGTGGGACAATCCCGAATCCTGCTGGGGGTCCACCCATTCCAGCCCCTGGTGTGCAGGTAAACCAGCGTGCCGAAGGTCACCTCAAGCTCCTTGCGTTTTATTTGCGACATCAGGAACGTGTTAGTCGCCCCGTCAATGCACCTGATCTTACGCTCGCGATGATCCGCACGGTGCGCGAACTACGTGAGTTCGAGGCCACGTATAAGGACCCCAGTACGGACCTTCCGACCATTAATATCAAAGACTGGCCAAAGACAATGGAGGCAATCGAGGAATACCTCCATTCTTTCTTGGGAGAACGAAAGATCCCATTGGCCTACGTTGTTCGCAAGAACGAGAACATACCGGAGGGAGAGGACCCCTCCACGTCTTATCCCACGAAGCAGGATGAGATGATCGCACGGGCACCACATTATTCAATTGATGCGGATGGGCATAAGATTCCAGATCCTGTCTACCTTGTCAACAGTGAAAAGGTCTGGGAAATTATAGCTTCGATTACTCGCGACAAGGACGCATGGACTTACGTCAGGCCGGCACAGAAGCACCGCGACGGTCGCGCCGCATTCCAGAATCTGTTCACCCATTTTCTTGGGCCCAACAATGTGGACAATATGGCGACGCTTGCTGAAGACAAGCTTAAGTCAACAGTGTACCACGGCGAACAGTGCCGTTGGGACTTCGAGCGGTATGTAAATGTCCACAAGCAGCAACACTCCGTGTTGGAAGGATTGGTTGAACACGGCTACGCTGGGATTGACCCCAGATCCAAGGTTTGATACCTTCTTGACGGTATTAAAACCGACAAGTTTGATGCCGTAAAGACTCGGATTATGTCCGAGGAACGTCTACGTAACGACTTCGACTCCTGCGTCACCTTGTACCAGGATTATATCCGCCAGACGTCGAAATCAAGGACCGCTGTGAACACGGTCAACATCTCCGAGTTGAAGACCGGAAAGCGTAAGTTCGAACAGGTCGAGGACAGGTACTACACGAAAGAAGAGTACGCCTCCCTGACTCCAGATCAAAAGAAAGAGCTTGCATCGAAGCGCACGAAGCGCGGCCACAAACCTGGCGACAAAGACAGTAAGGTGGTCAACAAGGCCAAGACAAAGATGACGAAAGATGTCATTCATAACATCAAGAAAGTGGTCAACCGTCAAGTCGCCCAGCTCGCGAAACAGATGAGTAAAACGGCTGTGGATGATGAGACGGCCGATTCCACTAACTCTATTGCATCGCAGGAGAATTGTAATGGCAAATGTGCCAACGGTGGGAATCGCAGCAACCCTTCGTTGACACGCCAGAAGAAGAGCCAGACATCCGATACGAAGAAGTGACACTTGCTGGCAGGCGTCGCTGCGGTCCGTGTACTTGGATCTCTGGAAGTGTCCGTTGCGAACGAGTCCCGAACGGACCTTGACTCGCACGCGGATCAGTGTGCAGTCGGACCTAACTCGTTACTAGTTCACGATTACGACCGACCTATTAATGTTTCTGGTTTTCACCCTAGCGGCCCCGTGTCTAATAACCTTCGCCAAGTATCGGCCGCTCTCGCGTACGACGATCCGTACACCGGTGAAACGACAATATTAATTGTCCATCAAGCCATATACGTGCCGGAATTGGAACATAACTTGCTCTCGACGATGCAAGTCCGTCTGAATGACGTGCTGATAAGCGACACGCCTCGCTTCCTCACCGAAAATGTCACGGACTTGACTCATACGATCGCAATTCCGACCGATGATCCGGCGGCCCCTTATGTGATTCCTCTCTCTCTTCATGGCGTCACCTCGTTCTTCCCGACTCGGAAACCGACCCCAGAAGAGTACGAGTCACTCCCGCATTTGGCCTTGACGAGTGACGAACCCGAGTACGACCCCCATGATTGTACCTACGCCTCGCAAGAGGCCGTTTTTACGCAAATGGTTTTGGACACAGGGGACCGGGTTGGAGCATCGCCTCCGTCACGTCGACTTTGCTCCGTGGCCAAAACCCTTTCCCATGCTACCATGCTCGGCACGGGGAAGGACCTGGCATCACTTTCGCTCCTCGCAACGACATCTACGTTGAATGATGGTTCGTTTTCAGCGGAGTTGAACCGTTCGGTTAACGTTTTCAAGAGAACCGCGATCGGCCGTCAATTTGATCCAGACATGCTAGCACGCAACTGGGGAATCGACAAGGCTACTGCATTTCGAACGGTTAATGCGACTACGCAACGTGGGATACGAACACTCCTACACCCGACGCTCTCGCGACGGTTCCGTACGAACGATCAGCTACGTTATCGGAGACTACCCGTCGACTGTTTTACTGACACGCTGCTGTCGAAGACAGCATCGAGACGCAACAACAGGTACGCGCAAATTTTTGCGACCGCAGACGGTTGGTGTCGGGCCTATCCAATGAAGTTAAAGTCCGAAGCCCATGAGGGCCTATCGTTGCTCTTCCAAAGAGAGGGTGTTCCTAGCACCATGGTCATGGATGGAGCACAGGAACAGGTACAGGGGACCTTCCGTAAGAAGTGTCGTGAGGCAGGCGTACATGTGAAACAGACGGAACCGCATTCTCCTTGGTCGAACGCTGCTGAAGCCGCAATCCGGGAATTGAAGAGAGGAGTCGGACGTCAGATGGTTCGCTCTGGTGCTCCGAAACGTCTTTGGGACGACTGCCTCGAACGTGAGGCTTACGTCCGTTCCATGACGGCGCATGACATCTATAAGCTTAATGGGCAAGTCCCGGAAACGATTGTCAGCGGCGAGACTGCGGATATCTCTCCGTTTGCCCTGTTCGCGTGGTACGAATGGGTGATGTTCAGGGACACATCTGTTTCGTATCCTGATGATCCGATGATCCTAGGAAGGGATCTGGGTCCTGCAATCGACATTGGACCTGCAATGACCCGCAAGGTCCTTAAGGCGAATGGTAAGGTTGTCTATCGTTCAACCGTTCGTTCTCTAACCCCCGACGAGTTGGCCGACGAAACGATGAAACGTAAACGCAAAGAATTTACCGACAAGGTGAACTCGGCTTTAGGGGACGGTTTCAAGTACGAGGATTTCGTGAACAATCCCGAACTTGAGCATCTAGGAACACCGATTTACCAATCGTACGCTGATGACGACGGCGACGAATTTCCACAAATGGCTGAGGCTGATGATGGGCCATCGGAACCCGACGCCGATACGTACGATCAGTATATCGGTGCCAGTGTCAGTCTCCCAATTGGAAGCGAACTCGTTAACGCCAAGGTTCTTGGGCGAAAACGCATGCTTGACGGTACGGTCACCGGCAAGGCTAACAAGAACCCTATCCTTGATACAAGGGTCTATGACGTTCAGTTTCCTGACGGGCAGGTCGCGGAGTATTCGGCGAACGTGATCGCCCAGAGCATGTATGCAATGTGCGACACCGAAGGAAACCAGTACCTACTCCTGTCTGGTATTGTCGACCACAGGAAGGAAGAAACTGCCCTTAGTCGCGATGATATGTATATCAAGCATGGTTCGAACAAACAGCTCAAGAAGACGACAAAGGATTGGAAGCTCTGCGTAGAGTGGAAGGACGGCAGCACCTCGTGGGAGAGGCTGGCCGACCTAAAGGAGTCGAATCCCGTGGAACTGGCGGAGTACGCAGTCGCACGCGGAATTGACAATGAACCGGCGTTCGCTTGGTGGGTACCGTTTACACTGAAGCGACGTAATCGTATAATTGCGGCTGTGAATAGCCGCTACCACAAACGCACCCACAAGTTTGGCATCGAAGTGCCAAAGACATGGGACGACTGCGTTCGACTGGATGCCGAAAATAGCAATACGTTATGGCAGGACTCTGTCAGGAAGGAAATGTCGAAGGTGAGGGTAGCATTCCAGGTTTTGGATGATGACGAATCGCCCCCTCCAACGTTCCAAGAGATCCGTTGCCACTTGGTCTTCGACGTTAAGATGGAAAATTTCCAACGAAAGGCCAGGCTGGTAGCGGGGGGACACACAACAGAAACGCCCTCGTCGATCACTTACGCAGGGGTTGTATCCCGCGAATCTGTAAGGATTGCACTCACACTAGCCGCCCTGAACGACCTCGAGGTCAAGACGGCTGATATCGAGAATGCTTACTTGACGGCTCCTGTTGGAGAAAAGATTTGGTGTCGACTTGGCTCGGAGTTCGGCAGTGACTCAGGCAAGAAGGCATTGATAGTCCGTGCTTTGTATGGTTTGAAGTCGGCAGGCGCGTCGTTTCGCAATCACCTGGCCGACTGCATGCGGCATCTCGGTTGGACATCGCTCGTGTATGGCCGACCCGGATGTGTGGTTGAAGCCGGAAATCCGAGCGCTTGATGGACACAAGTACTACGCGTACTGTCTCTTGTATGTCGACGACATACTTGTCGTCCACCACGATGCGTTGCGTTCGCTGAAAGAGATTGACCACTTCTTCAAGACGAAGGAAGGCTCAGTCGGCGACCCTGAGTTTTATCTTGGGGCCAAACTCCGTGGGACGACATTACCCAACGGAGTTCACGCGTGGTCCATGTCGTCCAGCAAGTACATCCAAGCGGCGGTTGCTAACGTAAAGGCATACCATCGACAGAATTACCCGAATTATCAATGGACCAAACGAACGAGTGGCCCATTTCCGATCAATTATGCACCTGAACTGGATACGACGCCAGAACTCAGTGCAAAGGATGCAACGTTTTACCAATCGCAAGTTGGTGTGTTACGTTGGTGTGTTGAACTGGGACGGATTGATATAATCACCGAAGTATCCGAACTTGCTTCCTTTTTAGCATTACCCAGACAAGGGCACTTGGAAGCGGTATTTCATATGTTCAACTATCTGGAAAAGAAACACAACGCACGCATTGTCTTCGATCCTAGCTACCCGACAGTGGACTTGACGGTGTTCAAGGAATGCGATTGGAAAGCGTTCTACGGGGACGTGAAAGAAGCAATACCGCCCAATGCGCCTACCCCAAGAGGAAAGGATGTAGACCTTCGTATGTTCGTCGACTCCGATCATGCAGGCGATAAGAAGACACGACGTTCACGAACGGGGTTCCTGATATACCTCAACATGTCGCCTATTACCTGGTACTCGAAGAAACAGGCGACGATTGAGACTAGTGTCTTTGGGGCGGAATTCGTAGCCATGAAACAGGGAATGGAAGCGCTCCGTGGGATACGGTACAAGCTTCGTATGATGGGAGTGGAATTGGCTGGCCCCTCATACATATACGGGGATAACATGTCAGTCATTCATAATACCCAGCGACCCGAATCGGTTTTAAAGAAGAAATCGAATGCCGTTTGCTAGCTACCATGCCGTGCGCGAGGCGGTTGCAATGGGCGAGTGTTTAACTGGACATGTCTCTACGCACGACAATCCAGCTGACATCTGTACGAAGATAATCCCAGGAGGACAGAAACGCGATCACCTGGTGGGATTGATCTTATATGACATTGCCGATCACAATTGATGACCCCCTCTAAGAGGTTTGCAGGTTACTATGGGTTCCCTTGTTGTTAATTAGGACAACTGAATGTCATTGTGAGTCGATCGACGACCTAACGTTCCCATCTAATGCGCTCGTTAGATCGAGGGGACTGATTAAAGGGACACGATAAAACTATGATACGTACGGTATAAACTGGGTACAGTATACGAGACACCGTACCGATAATTACGATGTGCGACTGAAGTGCGACTGAGCGTTTTATTACATCGTTTATATTTTTGGAATGTCGTTACTTTATCGTCTATCGTATGTTTTTAGTCACTAGAGTACGACATTTAGTCCAGACTCCCGAATCCGGATTACAGAGTAACGGTACAAAAGCACAGTACCGAACAGTCAGTGACGAGTGACGAGCAGAGCGCGAAGCGCTAATACAAATGCTAAAGCTGTACTCCGAGTAAACTGTAGCGTACCAATAGAGGGAGCCCGTGTAGGCAGTAGTGCACGGTACATGTGCTACAATTATCTCGCTATCTCTACCACTACCGTACTCGTAGTAGAGTACCGTTAGAACTTTGCACTACCCACTACCCACTCAGGGGAGGTTCCGGAATTGTTAATGCACCTGGAAATAACATTGGGTAGAATCTACGAAGACATGAGTCAAAGATCTGGAACCCCCCCTGACTCCGAACTCCGAAGTATTCGAATGTTCTACGCTTATCAGCATACCCTCTACTAGAGAAGTGCGCAAACGCCGTTGGACGACGTCGGAGTTCCCGGAGATGATGAAAGATGAAACTACGAGAACAATGTACTGTTGTCGTATAGGCTACCGGTATGAACGACGTACCAGGTACCATCACATTCACACACAGTCTTGATTTGATTGCGTGAAACTCAAATACCAGCAGTACTTGTACTGCGTAATCCGTTCCTCATCAGTCCCACGTTGAGTAGCGATTAAAACTAGAAGAAGCATTCACTGGGGTTCGAACAAGTTCAACGCAATCGAACAATTCATTGTTCGTTATTCATTCCGCATCGCTCTGTGCCTATCATATCAGATCCTTTACCTTCATCAATCATAGCAGTGTTGTCTTGAAGTATACAAAATGTTTGGAAATGAAGCATTCGCAGAGTACTACTTTTCAAACGATTCCACGAGATTGCGTCAGCCCAATGCCCCCGTTGTGCTCTCAAAACGGGCCAGAAATGAAGGCGACGAGGAGGAGGCCGTCATCCAAAGCATGGTGAAACGGTTGCGAGTGGATGACGATTCCAAACCTTCATCTCCGGTTCCATTGTATCAACAACAACAACAACATCAGTTTCACCATCAGCATCAACATCAGCATCAACAATACTCCGAAGCAGCCTATCAAGCACAATACACACAACACCTTCATCAACAGCAACAACAGCATCAGCAGTACATTCATCAACATCACCAATATCCGATTCAGCCGATTCACCCAATTCCGCAGTATGCCACAGTGCAGACGTACCAATCGAATCTCGCTGTTTCAACGGATACTTCTCTGGAACGCGAACAATGTCCTCTAACACCTCAAGCACGAAGACAGCAACAGTTTCGCCTTCAGCAACAACAGGAATTTCATCAGGAACAGCAACATTCCCTGCAAGTTCCCGGCGACGTTAGCGAGGAACCGCCTTTTGTGTCGCCCATGAACAAACTATTGGGGTCGTTACATCAACAGCGACGTGTCAACAGTTGGCAGCGCCAAGAACGACTGTCGCTGCCCTCTAATACTCAATTGTTTTGAATCGTTACCAGGATGCAGACTGCTTTCGTTGAATGGCTATTGCATCAGCCAGCTTATTTTATGAAAGTGTGAATCTTGTGACGATCGCCAGCGAGAGTCGAAACCGAAAACCAACATTCAAGCGGACAGAAAGTCGGTTCCTTTGAATAAAGTCAAAGAATTTGCGCAAGAAGGCGACATAGACGGTACAATCCTAATCCTTTATAATCGATTAGGCCTATTTGTCCGTCAACTAAATTGTGGACTTTCCTTGTCGTCCACCACGAACGGCGGCGCGATCGATACTTCCTGTAGAGTCGGGATCTCGAACCATCCTCTCCCTTGGTGTCACTTTCATCCAATTTGACATGAACGTATTGTTCCCCCATGCCGCGACGGTAGTTGGTCGCTCGTACACGATTTCATCACTAAATGTAAAACGCATTGCGTGGACTACCCATGTTATAGCCTACAGCCATCATCACCTACCGGTAGTCATTGATCATCCGTCCACACCCGGTCTAGCAGAATACTACTTGTCATATGTGGTTGCACCATCGAGCGCTGGGATGCCACATGCTTAGATCATTTGCCTATGTCATAGAGCTAAGGCAGTCAACAATAGTGGAGTGCATGTGGAGGCCAAAACAGAACAACTACTACTCTAGAGGACGACATGTTTGGACCACACACACGTCGTCTATCGAAAGATTCCTGGCAACAAGGTTGTTGCGTGGTTGCCACAAACAAACTACGAGAGGACGCTGAAACTCTACTTGAGGTGTCACAGGATAGTTGTGGTAGACAGGAAAAACGACCGCAGCGAAGAGAGGAAGTGGAATGGCAGCAGATGACATGGGGAGAACCGAACTGGAGGCGCTTTGCAGCGGTCAATTTGCGTGAGCAACCCCGGCCAGTGGCATTCGTAGGAGTAGTCAACGAGTTCCGCAGATTCGTTGCCGCAACCAAGTAGCTCACTGAAAAGCGACTGGCTCGTCGAATCTTCCTCAAACAGCGCCAACTTCGTCCGGGATCCCGTCTGTGCTTTTGGATTGACCACCCCATGAACTCGCCTTGGACAAAACGAAACGCAGGAAAGCTCCATAAAAATCAAGATGTGATGTTGTCTTTGTCTATTATTTCAAACAACATTCTCGCTTCTTCGAACGAAAATCCAGAAACAACCCTCCATTCATCACCAACACAATGACTCTCATGTGCATTGATAATAACCCCTTCCATTCTCATGGTTGCCCAACCTCGTTTTAAGCCAAAACTTTGATGTACTGTCGCGACGCGTAGCAATAACGTAGAACTCAGTACATACCCGCTTCGGTCTTGCGGCGCCAATTGTCCGCATCAGGGTCGAACAAAAAGTTCGAATCGTCCGTGAAGCTGAGATCAAAGGTGAGAGTAAAAAAGAGAACAACAGTCAGAGTTGTCCATTGGATCCACGCTGTGCTTCCGGTGCCTTCATGGTAAGATGCAAAGGCGACGAAGATGAAGAAGATAAGCAACAGGGCCTGCACGTTTTGACGATAATTGAAAATCGCCATCTTGAAATCAACTTGTGTGGAGTTTTTTGTTTTGCGAGGGAGCTCAACTAACTGGTGGTGTTCTCGAACGGGTTCGGCGATTTTATATACATCTCTAAGGGATCTTCGAGAGATAGAAATTTAGCTTTTTCCCCTTCAAATGAAACCGTCACTTACCGGAATTTCCGGCGCAGAGACTGGATATTCTAAATCAGCAATGCTGTTGGTTTGGCGTTTCTTCTGCGGAATCTAGTTTTCGTGTGGAGATTTATTAGACTACGGTAGAGCGAACTACCTTGTCGAAGGAAGTGACAGAAAAATGTCTCCAACATCCCAATTCCCAATCGCTCAACCGAACCTGTTTTACTCTAGAGGAATACGCCGTGGGTGGGATATCAGGACAATCCGCACTCATTTATGACTCAGTATAAAATACTTCGTACTCTAATACTCAGTATATGACGACATATAGGATTCCTAGGTGCCTTCTCTGGATGACCCCGTTTTCCACTGCCGGCCGGAATCTAATTGACGATTGTCATAGGATAACTTACGAAGCAGGGGGTGGCAGCGGACATCCGGAAACGTCCCCTCTGCGTGGTGCATGTACTGAGCTTGACGTAGAAGGTAGTTAGGGATTCCAGTAAATTCATAGCAGCCCGCGACGAATTCATTGCCAAAAGTGTCTGAGTTCCAATCTACTGCCGATTCTACTAGAGATTTTTGCTGACGGTTTCAAGCGCTGAAAAATGAGAAGATTCAGTCGCAACACGTAGAAATGAAACGTGTGCCATTGAGAATGCATTGCTGGAGTGCCACTAGACATTTAGTTGAAGTTCGAGGCTCGAGCGATTGTGAACGACATGTCTTCGTTCAAGAACTATACGACGCTCAACACTCGACAATTAATAGTTTTGATATGCCTGGCACTCAGTACTATCGTTGTACTGGTGAAATTACCTGATACATGGTACTCCTACGTATGAATATATATATTCTCAATTCTCACCCATGACCCATGACCCATGACCCATGATCCCATGATGCAAGTGGAATCAGTATATCTTGTAAGTTTCGAAACCAGGAAAAGGTGCACTTTGCTGCATGTAGCTACTCTTGATTAGAGCGAACATTTACATTTAGCTTTCCGCTAAAATGCAACGAGATACTGATCGAGGCACCGATGCTGCTGCCTCCTCCGATGCTGACAACGATGACCATTCTCGTCTCAATGAAAATCAAGATGAAAGCATTCATGATGCCGCGTTAGACAGCAGAGATGAAGGACTCGATGAAACGGGCTCGCTTGCTCACGGTACAGATCATGCGTCTCATCTCCGCCAAGTATCGCATTCCACCCCCTCTCAGCTTGGTGGCACTCCAGTGAATCTCAAGCAACGCGCGCTGACTAACTCCCCTGCCTTAACTGCCCGACGGCTAGCGTTATTAGCTCAATTTGAACAAGACTTGAATGCCAAGGCACAAGCTGCTGGTCAGGTGCCACCGTCAGGAGAACTATCTCTGATGTGGAAAGGAGGCATGGCATTCACATCAGATGATGTGAATGATAACGCTTCATTGACGACAGAAACCAACAAAAGCTCACTTCAGGACTCATTGAAGAACTCCGAAAACAAGCATCAATCGGATGTCGAAGACCAGTATTATGATGATCAAGCAACTAGCGCGGATGGGATGGACGCTTCTTGTACAGAGAGTGCCCCAGGTGATGTTGAGAACGTGACTCGTCCCATCCTCAATGGTTACAGGGATGATGGGACGGACTTTTCCGCAGTGAGCGCTCCAGGTGATGTCGAGAACGTTACAAGATTGCTTCTCACGGCTCCCCGTACGAGCTTGGCCATCGACCCCTTCGAGAATACGCCTAGCTTGATTCTCCCCGACTTCGACGACGAGGAGGCTGGCATTTCCTCAGTTAGTAGCCTCGGTGATCGCGTGAATGGGAGTCGACGCATTCCATCGGAAGATCAAACAGATCCCGCTGTGGCATCCAACGACGAAACTCAAGTCCGCGAAGATGTAGTCGCTAGACCCGTCGATGACGAAAACGACGAGATCCCATTTAGCGCAGAAACCATCGATCCTGTCGCAAAGCCACCTCTTTTTAAGAGTTTGCGATTCTATTTTTGGTTATTGGTTTGTACGTTCGTCCTTGCTGCCATAGCTGCGGTTGCTACAGTTGCTTCGTTAAAGTTACAAGCTCAAGCTCCGGCGCAAAATGCGACTCCAAGTGCTTCAGTGGAAGGATCAGATGTATACTCCTCATTTGTGGCACTTCTTGGAGAAGGGGCCTTTGAGTCTGCAGACAGCCATGCAAGACAAGCTGCCCATTGGATGATTTACGACGATGAAATGAGACTCACTACGGCTTCTGAAAATTTGATCCAGCGCTTTCTACTTTGCCTATTCTACTTGGCGACAACACAAAACGCGCCATGGCGGTCCTGCGGTCGTTCTTCGGAGCCGGAAATGGTCAATTGCACGTACCTATACATAATTGATGTAGATTTTTCGCTCAAGTACGGAGGTAGCCGTCAGGTCGGTCCCGAGACGCTGTTGTTCGACAAAATCCCATCAAACCGCTGGTTATCTTCCACGCATGAGTGTCTATGGGCTGGTGTCGTATGCGACCCTAACTACGCAATAATGGGTCTTGATCTCGGGGGCCATGGTATTAAGGCAACCCTCCCTTCCGAGCTCGGTCTGTTGTCGACTCTTCAGGGCCTCGTGTTTTATTGGAACGAGTTCTTTGGTACCTTGCCGTCAGAGTTGGCAGCATTGTCCGTGTTGACCCGTATTGAGTTCAACTCAAATTACCTCACAGGCACTATTCCCCAGCGTTGGTCTGATTTTGCGCATATCCAGCTTATTAACATTGGCGACAATATGCTATCGGGCACGTGGCCGATGGGGTTGAATAACTTGGGGAGCTTGAGGGGGGTGTATGTCTTCGAAAATCTTATCTCTGGCGCGCTGCCGACAGAAATTGCGCTCCTTTCCAACTTAGGTAAGTGTTGTCCATGGGAATGGCAGGTGTTTTTCTGACTCCGAACCCCTCAATTTTTGATTCCTGTTTCTCTGGCTATACAAGTGCAACTGCGATTTTCACGAAACCGGTTAAGCGGACCTGTGCCTACTGAACTCGGAACCCTAGGAAGTTTGGATGAGTTGTGGTTGCAAGGGAATGGTTTTAATGGAACACTTCCTTCCGAACTTGCCAAGTTGAGTTTACTCACAGATTTGCGAATTCATCAAAATGCACTTACTGGCACAATCCCCGAGCAATATTACGGAATGACGAAGTTAACCAGATTGGAAGTGGGCGATATGAATCTCACTGGCACTATCAGTACCAAGATCGGAAACCTGACTTCACTGGACACATATTCCGTCCGAAACAATCAGTTGCATGGGACCATCCCGACCGAGATGGGGCTCCTCAAAGGGTTGCGGAGTGTGTGGCTCCAGGGCAACGGAATTGCAGGCAGCGTTCCCTTGGAACTGTGCGCCCTTCGATCTCCCACTGGATTTTCCGATCTTATTGCTGACTGCGCTCCACCCGAGGATTCCCTCACACCCCATGTGGATTGCCTGTACCAATGCTGCACTACATGCTGCGAATATGGCACTAAATTCTGCGTGGATGTTGATCCGTGAAGAATTAAATCGGCCAAGTTGGAATGGCACGAAAAAAGGACAGTTGTGTCGTGATGCTTCTGCATATTGATTCTTGTATTTGTATTTTAGGTTATTATCTCGCACTTGCAAAGTGTTTCGTAAAATGGTTCTTGTTAAAGATACAAGTGAATCTCATTTTTGCAAGGGGAATGTTTGACGAAAGTCGTACGACGACGAAGAATAGCATGTCGCCAACAGTAGTTGTTCTAGAGTTAAATGATCTAAGGTTGTTGACTTGGATGATATTCGGAGTACAGTACATGGACTTAATTGCGCCTAAACACCCCAAGACTTTACAAGGAAGGGCCTTCACAAGGTCTGCAGGAGGCGGGAATGGGGAGGACACATCCATACAGTGAACGCTGTACAATCCCAAAATTTCAAAACCAACGTGATTCGTAGTATATGACGTCTGCATATCTGTGATCTCAATTACTCAAATCCTGCCCACACTTTCTCGCATTCAAGAATCATAACACACAATAAATATATTTGTCATTTGTTCTGTGGATCGCAGTTTCAACCCTGGCAAACGACATTGGCATTGTTGTCGTTGAAGGATGCCTTGGTCTAGTGCCATGGTGGGCAGTAGCTGTAGTGGGAGGGTGAGTCGTCGTCTTGAGCGCAAGGTATGTTCTCGATCCTTTGATGCCATATGTTGTTCCACTGATTTCTTCGCAAACATCTCATGACTGTTTGTTCTCGTCGATTCCTTTTTTCTTATTGTTGTTGATGCATATTAACAGTCAGCGAAGCTGCGATTCCGGCAAGGATCCGTGGTGGGGACAAACAATGGGTGCAAAACATGGAATGGGATTACAACTATCGATATGGCTTCCCTTGCATATGTCGAGACAGACGATGGGATAATTCAGTGATTGCTTCGGACAGCCCAACGAACCATGTGTTGTCTGATTGAAAGGTATACTGTTCTACTCGACCCGTTGGGTCGCCGTCCAATGTTCCAAATCAATACATCATTCCCAATTTGAGATTTGGATGGCGACCCAATGGGTCGAGTATAACTGTCACTAATGTGCTCTGTGACCCAATCGGGTTACAGTGCACCTTTCAATTCGACAACACATGGTTCTTGATGCAGTCCGAAGCAATCACAGAAGTATGCCAAGAAATTCTACCAATCACCACTGCGTAACCTCGTTCTTGTCACTGGAGGCTCCATCTTCTTCTTACCAGGGACGAACATGGCAACATTCTACTTGTTTCATCAATCGCACCCTCGTCTCCAATGCTGATCAATGCTGATGAAAGTATTGATCTGCATTGGAAATGAAAGTGCAATCGATTACGTACAAGTAAACTAGCTTTGGTTCTCACGGTGGTGAAGCTCTTGGTCTTGCATTCGTTATACATCACGTTCAAAGTGTTACAGTACATTCAATCCATGTCCTTGTTCTGGGCCATGAGAGATGGAGGGAAATCATGCCCATAAAGCAGAGAATGATATTGTACAGGAGCAACTTCGTCGTTTGACGTAATCGTTTCAAATGGAGTTCCCGGCACGACAAGCATCCTCTGCTTTCTGTAACAACGTCGCTACACCTGGACGAGCTGAGTAGTAGCTGTGGGGATAGGATGGGATCGATTGATCCCATAAGTCTTGCGCAGTTTCTGACGCATCGTTGCAGATCATTAGTAAACGCTCCATGCCAGCCCCATATATTGCAACGTATCCGTGTCGTGATAGCGTGTTCTCGGATGGGTCAATCGCCAGGTCTGTTAAAAAGGGGAGTTTTGTCTCGTCAAGTTGACCCACCAAGCTTGTTCTGATGCCAGTTTGTGTCTCGACAACCCATAAACTTGGAGGCAATGACTGACAAGGCTCAAATCCTAATGAATACCACCCATCTGCTCCTCCCCAGTCCCGATCAATGATGGTCACGATATCATCTGGTGAATGGTTTCGGATAAAGGTTTTGACCAATTTCGATATTCCACCAACGACGGCACCCTTGGAACAGTAGCGCACCAATTCCACGGAACGATGGATTCTCCCACGGCGCATCACGTTCCGTGGGGCCGAAAAGGCGGCGACTGCCACCAATTCCATCTCCTTGTCCTCGTTGTCCTCGTGGTGCCGAGGATACATGAGTCCATAGTAGTGCTTACAATTGGACACACCTCCCCATAAATGATGTTGAGTCAAGAAAGCGACCGCCTCGTGTTTTGAGAGACGTTGCGCCGTAGTTTTGCGAGCAAAGACGCGTTGAAATTGATGATGTTGTTGGTTGGCAGGTCCTCGTCCCACCGCAAATAATGCCAACTTGTGAAACAGTCGAGCATGTACAATGGTCGGATGTTGATTCCAAACATCTTGATGCAAATGAATGATAGTCTCGTTAGTCCGTGCGTCAGTCAGTTCCTTCGTTAGAGTGGGCGACCGGGGCTTGGTAGGGAGCAAATGCAACTTTGTCGTTTGGTTCGAAATGGCAAGCATGCAACAGGTTCCTTCCGTTTCAGCATCGTACGTCCAACTAACTTCATGACTATCGAGCCATTCTGTAACCTCATGTATGAATGGATGGAGATTGAGATAACGCGAAAGTGAAAGAGAAAACAGAACAAGCAGCGAAGAAATCAGCATTGAAACTGATGGAGGGAGTTTGTTTGTGGTTTTCATCGTGGGCTTTGCGTGCTATTCGCTCCGTACTGGTACTCCCTACCACAGTACTGTACTACCGGTAATAGTGTCTATCCACCCGACGGGGTTGTATTACCACGTATTTGCCTATGTTGGATGCTGCTTCCCGTTATCTTGGAGAAGGACCATTGGACTCCAAACTTGGCCAATCTACTTGGAACAGTAAAAGGTTTCATGGTTTAAATAGTAGGCAATTGATGAATGTTGTTTGTAATGAAGTTGTTAAAGAAATTCTGGAGCTTTTATTTTCTCATGAAGTTTTTGGGTTCTGGGAATTCTCCAGACCATGATATTCATGCTGTCACAGCTGATCTTCATCAATGTGACTTCCCATTGCGAAAACCAAGCTTTGCAACAGAGTGGTCTGCTGCTGCGTTGACACAACCCCATCATCCACCAAGCAAGAAGCAATTGTGTCATGACTTTGATTACGTTTGCCATCTTGCTCTGGGATTGGAGAACGCAAAGGTAGGCAATTGCGACCATATGATACATTGATGGCTTTCAGGTTGCTATAGGCAGTTAGTAGTGACAGTGCGTCGCATCCGAATTCACATTGGACGGGGGTCCCATCGTGAACGTTACGGCGAACCTTCATACGGTGACGCGACGCGGTTCATAAAGTCACCAAAACAATGGGACACAAAAAATGCTACGAGACACGCTACAGCACCTCCGCCTTCAAACGTGTCCATTCGATAGTATTGGTCACGAACTACTGTTAACAGAATTCAGCGATCAGCGTTACGGCGTTCTCTTGTCTTTTTCAGGAAAGGACACTTGGCTCTGCAAGTTCTGGGAACGCACCTCTCCTGGTACTTTAAGTAAAACATGCAATTGATGGAATGATTTGTCGAATCTACATGAAGTGACCAATAATACATTAGCATCCGTTGTCTCACCATCCACGGGCGGGCGATTCTTGTACTCGGCGCACATCACCTCGACATTTAAAGCGTTTTGCTTATGAACATATATGTATGCAAATGTGGATAATCTATGATGATGAAATCCTTTCATATAGCATCTACTGTGCTGTAGCTCCCTCGTAATGCACCTATTGCAGCGGCGAGAATTGGCATCATCCGTTAATTACCTTCATAATATCTTCGGGACTGATACCTTGAAAAAGATGGAAGCTTCAATCTGCCGCTGCAAAAGTCAGAACTTCTTCCGAAGTCAACAAAGAGGCCAACAGCAAGCCCACAAAACAACAAAAGTAAGAGACCTCTATCGACGATGACTGGGCTCAAAACAGTTGACTACTCCATCGACCGAGAGTTTGATGCCATCTTGAAGGCGAGAAGAACCTCCTCGAGATGGATGGCCCGAGACATGACGGCTGACGAGCCTCGCCGCGGCGGATTCGGAACGCCTGGCCAAAATGAGCTTTTGAGTATGACGCACTTCGCCCATGAGAAGAGTCGTCGTGAAGATGTAGATCAGGATCACCTAGGTTTTCAACCTGGAGGAAGGAACTATGCATTTGCTCTGCTCATGAAATCACGTCAAGTGCACGGAAAGAAAAGTGGATATAGCGACAGGAGCCTTGTTTCAGCCAACGTTGTGAGGCATTCTTCCGGCGAGCAACGCCAACAGCCCTCGGCAGCCGACGTGCTTGCAGCTCGCATTATCCAATCCAGTTTGGAATTATCAAATCGGTTGGCTCTGGTAACAGCTCCTGAAATCAGAGACCCTGACCCCCCTCTCTCCGAGGAACCCACTATGGATTGCATTGTTTCCCCTAAACCCCCACTCTCCAACGAACCGACTGCGGATTGCATTGTTTCTGACGATTCTCATGTCGAGACTGAAGTGGATCCGACAGGCTGCAATTCTCTCGATGAAGCCTATGCGAGTGCTTGGAAGGGTGTGGCAATCGTAGGAAGCGGCTTGGTCGGTTGGTGTTCATTCGATGCATTAAAGACAGGATCGTTGGCATTCACCAAGAACGACGCCGACAAGGCCAAACCATCGAGGTCATTGTCTCCTATCGAAACCCTTCACCCTACTGCTCCAAATGTTGTGGCTTCTGCTGAAACTACGTCGCACACTACCGCCACTGATGCTATAATGGATGCCATCGAAATGGCGCGTGAGGAAGCAAACGCTTTGGCCGCTGACACGGCTGTGATCATAGACTCCATCAACCTCAGTGATGCCTTTGAGATGGCACATGAAGAAGCTGCATTATTGATGGCGGAGGCCGTGGCGAATGTTGAAACGACTGCCAAGGTGTCGGAGTGGGGCATCGAGTCGGGGATGGGGCCCGCGACTAGCCCGTCGGGTGCCATTCGAGATTCCCAGGAGAACGAAGAGACAATCATCGCCACCACGACTGAGAACTTGGAATCCACTGCCAAAACGATGGCCACTGGCACTGAGCCGGCCGGAGATGAATCAGCGCGTTTGAGTGCAGGACCTGCCCAAGCGCAAGCTGAAAGTCTTGATCCGACAGAATCGGACGATGTACTGCTATTGAACGAGTTCCCGCCACAGGTTGGCGTGCAGTCTTCAACGACAAGCATGTCATCTCTTTTGACCGAGTGAATTTTTGAATAGGCAAAGCATTATTAATCGTTGCATGTATTGAGTAGCAGACTCGTGCAAGTTTTTGGAATACATCCAAGTCCCATTCATAACATAACGAGCTAAACGAGGCACATCCGAATCGACATTCCCCTCTCGTGATGGCATCTATAGCGGAGGCAACACGCCCTACTCCTGCCGAGCTCCTACCATGATGGATGGACCACGTGCCGAGGCGAGACGAGAGGCAAGTTATGCAATGTACTACAGTACTTGTTATTATATATACCTAAAATAACTCAGATATTGTCGTACTGTATTTTCAAAAGTAATCGTATATATTTATTTTTTAATCCACGTACTGACGTAGCATTTGCGGTAGAAAAGTACATGGTACAAATTTTTCAGTAGAAATCTACATGAAATCTTTTTTACACTGTGTCCAGAAATGTATATTGTATAACGTGGTACGAATCGTTGTGTAGAACGGACAACAATTTTATGTACAAGTACTCCGTTAATGCCATATCCAGTTTGTTCGATCTGTCTAGAAATACTGGAAAATGTATTTTGAATTCCAGATTCCATGGTACAAATTTTGCAGTAGAAACTACATGTCCAATGTCCAGAGTACTGGAAAATATATTTTGATTTCCAGATTCCAATGCTTATAACGTGGTACAAATTTTGCAATCGTACTCCGTATACTAGTAGATCTTACCTCCTCTACCGTCGTGCAACAACCGCGGCCAATGGCCGCCCCCCAGACTGGTACAACATAACATAATGAGTATTTCTCGGAGTAGGAATGAGAAGATGTTCTGTTGCGCAAGTACTACCTGGTACTGGTATGAAAATCCTACTCGAGTACTACGGTAACACCTAACTACTGGAGTACTGGAGTACTCGAGCATAAAATCCTGAGTACTATGCAGTCCTGCATTACAAGGACAACCTAAGTAACTGGACAACGCACCTTTGTCTGGAAATGCGTGCCACGTACATTTCCTGACACCACGGGAGTATATATGAGTGTACGGAATACTACTGTACTACTTGTACTTGACTTCAACTGTTCGTCATGGATAGAAAACTTTAGATTACAATTCCTACTCACAGTGAATTCGTCTCATTCTATGGACATACTGAGGATTCGTGGCAACCAGGGAAACCACACGCTTTTCATGTGTATCTGTCTGCGAAAATCTATATATGAAACGGCGGACAACACATTCAACGGCATGTGCGTTTGAGTGAGTGTCTGGGTAACGAAGTTTGTACGTAAATGATCAAGGATTTTAAGGCTGCGCCAGATACTTATCTAGTTAATGCGTTGGAACAAATCATACTGTCAGTTCGACCGTTCGAACGATTATTGTAGGTCAATTTCGATATATTCTGTTATGGATACACCTCATACATCAAACTGGACTCCTTGAGCACGAACACATATAACTGAAGCATTCGGAGCCAACTCGCACCTTTCGTTATTATGTTTGAGGCTCATTTCCATTGAAAACGGAACAGTGCAAGCATCGACTTGCGGCTTCATCCGAACGTCTTCCGAGAAGGAAACAAGAAGTCTATACTCTAAAAGGAAGATGACAGGAAGCAATACGGTTCTCGACGACGCCGATGGAGGTTGCGAAGTCATGTTGAAGGACGAAGGAACTTCGTCGAAATTGGCGCACAATGACAAGATTGACGGACCAAGCTTTTCGGGAGAGATGCAGGAGGAGAAGGCTGCGGACGAGCCTCGCCATCGTGCATTCGAAACACGCGACCAGGACGAAAAGCTGAGCGAATCGCTCAATGAGAAGCGCGATCTTGCGGATGCTGATCAGGAACACGCTGGTTTTCAACCAGGAGGGAAAAACTACTGGTTTACTCAACTAATTAAATCCAGTCAAATGCGCAAGAAGAAGGGTGATTCTCAGGAGAAGGGTGTTTTTGTGTTGAAGGGCCTTTCCAAGGAGAAAAGTGTTTCAACGGAGAGGAGTGTTTCTAAAGAGAAGGGTGGCTCAAAGGAGATGGGTGGCTCAAAGGAGAAGGGTGGCTCAAAGGAGAAGGGTGGCTCAAAGGAGAAGGGTGGGTCTAAGGAGAAGGGTGGCTCAAAGGAGAGGGGTGGCTCTAAGGAGAAGGGCCGTTCTAAGGAGAAGGGCCGTTCTAAGGAGAAAAGTGGTTCTAAGGTCGCGTTCCTTGGTTCAGACAACGCCGTGGAGCATGCTCCTCGCGAACAAGCCTTGGCAGCTGACACGCCGGAATCTCGCATCGTCCAAAACATCGAGACCTCCCCTGAGAAGAAAGATGATGACGCCACACCATGCACTCCATCGTCCTCTGCCGAGCGTTTGCCTTCTAATGGTTCAACTGCTTTGGTCGCTCACGAGGAGCCGCCGCCATCGTTGGCTGATGCCCTCAACATGGCACATGGTGAAGCATCGAGGTTGATGGCGGGCACCGTCGCGAGTTTTGCGGGCACCGTCGCGACTCTTGAAGCCACGGGCAAGTCGGTGAAGGATGCCTCGGATGCCTTTCGGGGTTCCCCGGCTGTACAGACGTTCATCACATCCACTTCAGCGAACTTGGAATCCGCTGGCAAAACGCTCGCCGTTGTGATGGAGCCGGTTACAGATGAAGCCGCTAACTTGATTGTTTGCCCTGCCCAGGCGATTCTCGAAATTCTCGAGCCGGTGGAATCTGAGTTTGCGTCGCGTATAAAAGCAATGGTGTGTGGCGCCGCGAAGTTGGAAGATTCCTCTCGAGGATCTCAGCCAGCATCGCATCCGGTAGATCATGTGACTGTGGCGACGAGTGCTGATGTGAGATCTGTGCATTCCATGACTTCGATGGCTCGTTCGAAGTCGGCGACTCGTGGTGTCTTCCAAGCAGGAGGTAACGTGAGATGCGCGACCCCCTTGATTCCTTTAAGGTCGCCGAAGCGTGGTGTCCGAGGAAAAGGTAAAATGAGATCGGCGCCTCCTCCCAAGGCGGCGAAGCTGCCCCGTCGCTCGTGGACCTCGGCGTCGCGGGCTGGGTTTCGAAAACCTCCGGAGAAAACGGCATCCACCGGTAAAGGTTTTCTAAATCCAAACAATGTTCCTCGCCAAGAAAAGACGGTGCTCCCGGAGACGGTGCTCCCGGTGCAGTAAGCTCGCGTTGAATGCGATTTGTGGACCAAAAAGACGAATGCGATGTGCGCAATACTTGTCGTTGTGTATGCATAGTGGCACTGTGAAGGAGAGGCCCTTAGATAATTAACATGTTCTTAACGTAGTTGACTGTGGTACTCTGACTCGCCTGTCATTGCGATGAATGAATAAGATTTCAACTAATGTAGATACAGTACCAGGTATGAACATACGCAATACTGTTCTTGGGTTGGCCAATTTACTGGAGCACCGAGGGCGCAAATACTTAATATCATTATATGATGACATATTCATACCTGACCGCCCATACGCGAAGTACAGTACTCGGAGTATGACAGTATGCTCGTATGAGACAATGAATCTGGACTCTGGACTGGTCGTCGATTTGGTTTTACGTGCGTGCTGGCATGATGCCAGCACACCCACCACCCACAACACCCAAGACCCAAGCTTCAAACCGAAGTACTGGTACCCCCGGATGGTACTCCGCGTACGACCACTTTTGGTTTAGAACATGAGAAATTTAGCTACATGTCGACGTCTTGAAACGGTCATTTACCTGATCTTCAACCTGAATATCGCGCGAGAACGTGACGGGAACAAGAGAATCAGACCAGCTGATCCCGGTTCGCTTCGTATGTTGTTATGCATTGCATTTTATATGCATTTATCGCATTTGAACTTTGAACATGCAGCATGAAAACCTTGCGTGTTTGTGTTCTCATCGGTTCTCGGCATTTTTCAAACGGAGAGTCTTCGCTTCGTGACACAAGATCGATCAGAACATCAACTCCGCTTCTCAACGAATCTACTCACCTACTTTATCCCACAATTATCATACTACTAAAAACTTACTACCACGACAACATACACTAAAAGACCATGACCACCAATACCGTTGCTCGATTGTGTTTCGTCCTTCTCCTTTGGGCCAACATTGCAGCTGGCATCTCAACTGACCATATCCACAATGTTTGGAAGCTGTTCTCATGGTCACATCATGATGTGAACAAGGCGATGAAGGACACAGCTTTGGAGAGACGTCTCGAGTGAGTCATTTCTGTCTTTTTTGTCATTCCGTGGACTGAGAATTTGGTGAGACTCATCTCTCACTCTTTCTTTCATCCTTTTATGTATAAATACGACTCTATGTTTGTATTTTAAAGTGACGGCATGCTCCTCATGAAGGATTTGAGACGTCAATTGCAATCGGGTTTGCCAAATGAAGATGTGAGAACTAATATTGCGCTGAATTTGGAAGGCATTTAGTTGTTCGAGAATTTCAGCGTAACCACATATGAAGATCCTTTTCGGAAGGAACATGATTGGAGACACATTTTGCTCGCGAGCGTCATCATATACAATTAATCCACGACGAGGAAAACGAAACAGAAACTGAACAAATTTCCACACATTCGCACCATTTTCATCATACAGCATTCATTCATTCAAAAACTCGAGAGAGTTGATTCACATCAACAACAATAACAACTGCACACAAACGAGGGAACTCCTCTCTAGACCGCGAGGTGATGTAATCATGGTGAGGAGTGTCAACTCGAAGAAACGGAATACATAGTAGAACGTCAAAACAATGCCACTACAGAATACTTGCTGTTTCGTGCGTCTCGCCCTTTTTCTCGAACGCCATCAAAGTTGTAGAATTGACAGGAAATACTTGACCTTCTCAACGACTACAATGACATGAGATTGGTGTCACAAACGTTGCTCGCGCGTTTCGTTCAACGAAATTCAGATTAGGTCCTTGTGCATGTCAAAGAACGACTATCATTCGACAAGAAAAAATCAGGATTCGGGTTGAAACGTGCATGCCAATAAATTCCGAACACTACCGTTTGTGGTCGGTCATTATACGGGTACGTGTGTCACGACATCTCACACTGACCTTTGGATTTAGCAAGATATCAAAGCCTATTCATTTGGTAATAGATTCAATAGTCAATAGTCAATACAACACCTTCGAGTGCTACCGTAAGTTTCTTTAATCACACCACGAACTGTATCTCTAATCAATAATAGGATCCCAAACCCATAGATTGGCGACCCACTTTTCACCTTTCTCCACAGCATTTGAACCATGTTGTGACAAGTCATCCACATTGCCATCGGGCAGCATGTTGTAAAATAGGATGGCTTTGCCAACTTTGGGTGTAACCTTGATACCATCGTGAAACGAGCTTTGCAGCGATCTGGGAAATGTCGTTTCGCCACCCTCGATCGGCGCCTGCAAATAGACGAGTAAGGTGGCGAATCGAGATGGTTGATGACGGTTGCCAATGGACGGATAGATGAAATCGTGGTGCGGGGTGTATTCTTGTCCCTTTTCATACCGGACAAGTTGCATATCTTCCGAGATGGAGTGATGAGACGCAATGTTGTCGTGGTGTGGCGACGCATGTCGCAACAAGGATTCATCAATCTGCAACACATCTGCGGCACGACGATAGATTGTATCTACAATCTGGGAGGACTGTCGAGACAACCAAGCAGTTTGGGAGGATCTCGTCTTGGTGTCCACACCTGCAGCACCATCTACCGTGCTCGGGTGCAAGCCCTTGCGATTCGCTATTTGGATCAAGTATCGACATTCGAATTCAGAAAGGAAGTCGTCGATTTCCAACACACGAGGCACTACCGAAGACACAGTCAAGCGCAGTTGCACATCCTGTGGTGCTGGCGTGGTTTGGTCCAAAAACTGTCGCGCTTGACTCGTTACCCTGTGAATTTGACCCAAGTAATCTGCTGGCCACAACTTGTGGAGTGGTGGTGGGCGAGGAAAGTATGATAACCATGGACGACCTGTGCTTGTCAAGTAGTCCTTTGAGAAGGACAAATTTAATTTTTGCATCCGGTATTTCAGCAGTAGTGAAGTAGACAGGGTTTCGGGCTGCAAGCCTCCTTCTTCGTATACGAGGATTGGTTCGTCGGCAGTGACAGTCCATCTCTTTAAGACATGAGCCGAATCGTAGATAGGGGTAATGAAAAACGTTTGACCTGGTGTCGTGGCAGTGCCAACAGCTTCCATGGGAGCCACCTCTGAAATGAGCCTGTGGGCCTTGGCATGTCCTCCACGACCAGCCCAAAACAATAACTTTGGTTTGTCAGATAGATTAATAAACTTCGCGGCAAAACCAGAAAAGGACAGAGACGCAGCTTGGCTGTTGGAATCACGCGTGATGTGCTGAATCGACGGAGTCTTATAGACAGAAGTGAAGCCTTTGATAAAATGGCTGCTCGACGTTTGTTCTCTGGCGCAATCAAGGTCAACGTGGTTCACTAGAGTCGATACTTCTTTTCCATAGTGATCATCTTGATCCATATCCGCTTGATAGTATCGCTCTATTACTGGAAGAAGCTCGCGAGGTAGACTAAACTCCATCATACTGTCGGAAAGATCCTGAGCGCCACAGAATGTGACATTGGCCATGCGTTGATAGTCTTGCACATGAGCGTGTCGAATCAGCAAGCTTTCAATCTCGTGCAGTGCCTGACCAGGAGTTGAGAGGTGCAAATATCCGAGCAACGCCGCTGTCAGAGCAACAATGATGGCGACCAAGTGTTGCTTCCATGCGGATTTGAGGTCGTTCCACAGCGTATCTTCCAAGTCGTCATCTTCCTCATCGTCAAGGTCCAAGACTTCATCTTCAAGTTTCCCGTCAGCACTGTCGTGCTCGCGGGCCATGGGACTTGTTTGGTCTACCATAGAAGACATGGCTCCATTGTACAAGCCTGAAGAGCTGGCGTCGAATGTCATTGCGATGAGAAGTCAACCGTTTTCTCGGTAAGTACTTGAGTATCAGGGTAGTCGGCAGGAACGCTTATCGATGTCATGTCCAATGACAGATCTCGCCGCATCTCAAATTCAAAAATCAACTCCCAATAGCTGTACTTGGAGTGCAGTACTGCCAGTGCTCGGTACAGTGTATCATTTGAAACAAATCTACCGGTACGAGTAGTACAATGCTACTACTCGGTACTTGTACTTGTACTCCTGAGCATTGAGTACAGTACCGGTAACTGGTACTAGTACCTTGTACCTGGTACACTGTACACAGTACAAGCTAGTAGTTCGCTTTAGTTTTTAAGTTACTGTATAT